>ML242177.1:0-67900 GCA_005239495.1 Nicotiana undulata
CAACATATTCCTTGACTCCTTTTGGTTTATGTTGGACTAAGGAACGGATTTGGGTCCATGGTGAGAATGATTTTTTGGCAAAAGCAGAGTAAGGGTTTTTAAGGGGTAGTTCAGTTGAAGATACTTTTTGTTCATCGGGTAGGATATCTACTTCATAGAGATAATCATATTTTTTGGACAAAGTTTTATATAGAGTAGGAGACATATTCATTTTTGCTAANCAAGGTCCTAAGATGACATGAATTCTGATGCATGTATACATGAGTCCTACACAGGATTTCTATTGCGCGGGTAGCAAGTAAAGCCTAAAACATGATATCTACCCATTAATAAACTACATCATGCATATCGCCCTTCCCTTTTCACTATCCAGCCCTAGAGTTGTTTACAAATATTATTGCAGGCCACTGAATAGGAATTACATAACTAAAAATAAGAAAACAAGAAGTTAACTATATGGAGCCTTCATAATAGGCCCAAGTCTCTAGGTCCTCAATGCCAAGTCTTGTTTATAAACCTTTCTCATAATCCGGGTGTGTCAGAGATCTCTAAGGACCTCAAAGGATCCCGGCCAATGCTCACACCCAGATTTCATAGCCAAGGTAGAGTAAGTGCAGTGTGGAAAGGCCATCTCTTGTGTGTCAAAGTTCAAAGGGAGCTCAAGGGTCCCGAGGCAATGCTCACATAGAAGGGGCAGAACCTAAGGGGTCGAAGAATATAGTGAAAGTGCTTGATATAGTTTGAAAAGGTTTAAGTAGGAAAATAATTTGAAAAAGAGACTTGTTTGAAATAGTTTTTGTAAAAAAACAAAGAAGTTATTCAGTAACAAGCAACATACCATCCTTAGAATCATAACAGGTTTAACATCACACCAAGAGTCAGGAACTAAACAAGTTCAGCAACCACAAACAGGGTAATAGGAATTGGGGACACGTATAGAGCACATAAGGGTATGCATACAGTAGGCAGACTCACACATAGGTTCAGAAATCAGAAAAATTCTGAGGGGACTCGGGGGATTAAGGTAGCACGTATTTTAAGCTTCCACAGAACCAAGCACAAGTTGTTTGCCACAGAAGGTTCAGGTCAATAATCAGAGAAACATAATTGAAGTCAGGGATAACATTTCATAAACATGTTGAGTCTAAGGGAGAGGGGTACATAACTTGGCTGATAATGCAGGGAAATAGACATATCAGTTGCAAGTTGAACAACATAACCATAAGTAAAAACAAACTAGAAACAAGGTGAATTGAAGTAACAGAAGAAACATGTTATTTTTGGGACTTGAATTTAAATCAGGACATACATGTATAGAAGACAGTAAACACAGAATGAAGAGCAAGTGAGTAGAGTAGTCAGCCTTGGCTTGCAGCCGACTGACTTAGAACAGTAGTAAGCAACCAAAGAAAATAGAGAGCAGAAGATAGTTTTGATTGTGAAAGAGAGAGTTTTTTAACCAATTTGTTCGTGTCCTTGTGCTAATGAAAGACTAAGGTACTTATAGCTTTAAAAGTGGAAGAAGAATAAGGTAAAAATAATAGTTCAGCAGTAATTATAGAAATATACCAATTAGTATCAGATCAGTTGCGAGGACTTCCTTTTATCAAAGAGTTAAGATTCAAATGGTAATAAGCAATGCTAAATAAGGAATGAAACCATATGAGGTTGAATTAACATATAAGGAAACAGTTTTAGCATAGCACAAGTATACAACATGTAATAGAGGCTAGGTTCAACAGATTCTAATTAAGGAAAATAATTAAGAATCAGTTGACAGCATAATTAACCATAAAATAAGGCAAGAGAATATTTTAAAGATTGAAATCAGTTTAGAAAAGAGGATACCAATCACAGGGAATCAGGGATTCCGCTAGAAGGTAATATTAACCAAAGGAAAGTACTACAACTGAACGGAGCAAACATAGCATAAGCAAGAATAGGCAAAGTAGGGTAAAATATCACACAAAATCAGGGATTCGCATAGAACATAGTAAATGACTAAAAGAAATAACAGAATAAACATGATACGAGCAGAGGAAACAAAGATCAGAAACCCTAATGAATAAAATATAGTAAAGTCACAGAAAAACTCAGAACGTTCGTGGGAAACAAGCATTCATACAAATTAAACGAGCATATCATCAAGGACGGACTCAATATCCAGGATTAAGACCAAGAAACTTAGGATTTTAACATGATAAGTCAGACAAAATGGAAAAACTTAAATAAACATTTAAACACAGTTAGAATCATAGAACAACAATTAAAATCAGCAGAAGAATCATTTTGAAAAGGGGTCAAGAAACCCTAGTTGAAGATGAAGAGTTATTTTAGGGAAATCGGAAAAACCTTTGAGGAAAACAACAATGAACTCATAATATACATAGATCTAAAACAGATCCAAAAAAAAATCGGAAAATCTTAGGAGTTAGGGTTTCAGAAAACCCAGAGAAAACAAGAAACCTTAAAAATGTCACCGGCTTTAGCCGGAGAAGTCATCGATCTTACTCAAACGGCCAGAGGTGGCCGGAAAATGGCATGAGGGACCATGGGTAGGAGCTGAACCACTCCAGGTTCACCTGAGGGCCTCAGGGTATCATCAGACCGGCATGGGGTGAATCAGGGGCCAGGAAATGATGAGAGGACATAACTTCCGGCAAAGGAGGCGGCCGGAGGAGATGAACAGACTCCTCCGGAGAGGAGGAGACGAGAAGGTTCTAAAGAGAACCAGAGAGAATTAGAGAGATTGTGAGATAAGTGAGACCGGGAAAATGAGGATGGGAGGGGGGTAGTCTTTAGGGTTAAATTAGGAAGGGACGATTTTGGGTCGTTGATCAAAATTGATCAACAGCCAGGATTTAATCAAACGTTGGGTCGGGTGGGTTTTAGAGATTGGGCTTGGGTATTGGGTTGTGTAATTGGGCTGGTTTTAATTGGGGTTGGGATTAGACCAAATTAGGTTATAATTTAAATAAAAAAAGGCTAATTGTTAAATACCCAATTAAATAGGTAAATAATTAATATAAATAGCTAATAATTAGATAAAATTAAATTGAGGCTAAATAGGTGAAATTAAGGTAATTAACTAGTATAAAAGATATGAAATAACTAATTATTGACTTAAAATAGCATAAAATGTACAATTAGGCCATAGTTGCAAAATTATTATAATTATGGCCAAATAATGCCAAATTGGCTAACTTGTGAAATAATTAAATCCTAATAGGACTAAAAGTGATATATTGAGTCAGGAAATTTTTTGAAATTATTTGTAATGTAATTTATGAATAAATATTGGATACAAAGTACTGAATAATTTAGAAAATAAGTTGATAATAATATGAAAAATTATGGAAAAATACCAATTATTATAAAAAATAATTTTGAGAGTATATATGCAAATTTTAAAAATACTTTGAGGAAAAATTGGGTATCAACAGGTGGAATAGAAATTGAGGCCATAACACATACTTAATTAACTAGAATTGAAAATTTATATACCCAAAAGCATAGCCTACACAAAGGGGAAGCAATCCTAGCGCCTTTCTCTTATTTGTTACAACTACATCTTTACTCGCACTACAAGTATTTGAAAAAATTCCTAGACTAGTTTTCATAGTAAGTTTAGAAGTAAATGAACAACCACTCTTTGTTTGAAGATTACATTAAGAATCATTGAGTTTGCACACATTCGGACACTGTAACACACACCTACTCCTTGAGGGATTCGACCCCAACCTTTGTTGGGTTTATTATTGCTAACGACCGTACTACTTTCATATAGAGAGTAGGATTGGACGTCACCAATTTTTGGCGTCGTTGCCGTGGAATACAGCGTTCTTGTGTTATTTTGTTATTGTGTGTTTTCTTAAGTTCTTATTTGTTCTTCGTGATACTTTGATTCGTGTGTGCTTGTTGTAGTTTACCAATGGCGAACAACAATAACCCTTGTGACTTGCCTCTTGGATCCATTGATGAAGATATGGTAGATGAAGAAGCAGCTCTGGTTCATGGAAACCGGCTTGGTCGAGGGAAAAACCAATACCAACCTCCGTCGCATCCACCACCACCACCACCACCTCCACATGGTCAACCTGCTCGACAACATGCCGCACTAAAGGATGACTATGCAAGTGCAATTGTGCCCCTAGCATTAGGGCGGGAAATTTTAAAATTACAAATGTCATGCTCACCTTGCTTGAGCAAAGAGGCTACTTCACCGTAGCACCTCATCAAAATGCATACAAGCACTTAAAGGGATTCGTAGATACTTGTTGGGGAAGTAAGCAAATAAATGTGTGCGAGGGTGCTTTGAAATTGAGGTTATTTCATTTCTCCCTAAGAGGAAAACCTTTGGATTGGTTGGAGCGCTTACCGAACCATTCTATCCATACTTGGGATGAGTTGGCGGAGAAGTTTTTTGCCAAATTCTTCTCACCCGGGCACATGGCTACTTTGAGGGATGAAATATTTCATTCAAGCAAGAACCCAATGAACCACTACACGAAATTTGGGAACGCTATAGAACCATGGTGAAGTAATGTCCTAATAACGATATTACCGAGAAAATGTTGCAACTAACCTTCTACCGTGGAATAACCAATCAATGTGTAGTGAACCAACTTTCCAGTGGAAGCTTTATGACCTCGCCTTACCTGGAGGCTTGTTCCATACTTGTTTATATTGCAGAGACGTCATCCGCTTGGCAATCCCGAACAAATTTCCCTCAAGGGGATCCGAATATGATTCACCTCAATAAAGAGTTGTAAGATCATGGTCAAGCCCTTGCCGAGTTGACCACTATGAATCAACTTGCAAAAGCACAAAGTCAACAAACTCAAGCATCGCGGCAAGTACCCGGCATGGAAAGTGTTCATGTCTTCGGTTTTAAGCAAAATATGAAGAGTAATCAACGTCAACCTCAAGAGGAGATGTACTCACAAGATAATGCGCGCTATACTCAAGATGATTCTTACCAAGAGAAAAATGAGGAAGTTCAATTTGTGAGCAACTATTAAAATCAATGAGGTAAATTTCAAGGATCTATCCAAGGACAATGGAGTCCGAGTAATAACCAAGGCACTTGGGGAAACAACAATCAAGGAACTTGGGGAAATAACAATCAAGGAAACCAGCGTTGGAGTGGCGGTAATCAAGGTAATCGAGGTGGTGTATTTTCCCAACAATATCAACAAATATCCTACCAACCTCCTCCATACAAAAACCAAGGCGACTCTTCAATTGATAACCAACTTTTAGGGATGATGGAAAGGATGATCAAGAATTAAGAGCAATCCGACAAAGAGAGGCGAGAAATAAATCAAGTGGTGGCTTCTCATACCACTTCAGTCAAGAAAATTGAGACTCAATTGGGTCAAATATCTTCTTAATTGAATGTGAGACCACAAGGATCATTTCCTAGTGACACCATTCCAAATCCCAAGATAGATGAGGGACTAAAGCGAGTCTTTGCCATTTCCACAAAGCGGAGCAAAATTCTAAAGAAGAGATCCATTGTAGTTGAGGATGATGATGATGAAGAGGAGTTTCTTCTCAAATATGTTTTTCCTAAGGTCAAGCATCCCAAAGTTCCTAAGGTGGCTCTTTCCAGGTTGACGGTCCTCCTAAAGTTGATGAAATTCCTAAGGAAGGTGTAACTCTCATGGTCAATGAGAAGCTCGAGGTGATTGAAGTTCCCATGTGTGTGGTGCTAATAGTAAGTCCAATTATTGTTGAAGAGGTTCACCAATTGATCAGTGCCAAATCGGCCTACACCACTATAGAGTAGCGAGGATGGTCGATGCAGTTTTACCCAACAAGGTTGGGATCGATTTCCACAGGGAGTTAATTGATTTGGAGTTAGGTATCTAACTAATCTAGATGCGTATGTTGTTCCTAATTACACTTCCAAACATGATTGTGATTGATTTTATTCTAATTTTATACTATTGTATGCTAAGAGAAAGATAAGTACAATATTTTTGGTGAGAGTTTTCAAGTGTTTAAAAGGCACTAGGGTAGTGACTTCCGCCTAGGTGAATATCTAAGGGGTATCGAGAATCTAGGGCAAGCTTTTTTTGATTGGGGTAGTAATTTGACCATCACACATAAGTTCTCACTTTATACCTCTCGGTATTTTGAGTGACTTTGCCCAATTTGGCTTTCTCAAGTCCGAATGGGTGTTCATGCAATAAAAGTGATATTGGCTCAAGTCGGGTATTTCGATCTCTAGGTTTAACCCTTTAATTGGGGCTATCAATCTCTTGAGTTCACCCCAATTCCTTGTTAGCCTAATTTTCCTAGACTTAGTCCCTCTTTCTCAAGAAGAGCCTAAGTCATAAAGGCATGAATCAGTATTTGCAACCACTAATTCTATAATTCTAGCTTGTATAGATTAAATATCACTATCCCATAAACAATTAAGCCCTAAAATTCAAGACCTATTAAATACCCACACTAGGGTTGGGTCACAACCCTATCTATAGGGTCTAGCTACTCATAATAACAGCAACAATCAAAGATAAAGATGAAATATAATTCATAATATTAAAGTAAAAGATTGAAAATCTAAAGTTTGAAGGTATATCTAATACAAAGTTTTCCAAAAAGGGAAAAACCAGTCGTTCATGTGCTCTGCCAAACTAAACTTAACCTAAAATTGACAAAAGGGTCATTTATACTAAGTTGAAATTTTTGGACAAAAATACCCCTGCGAAGGTTTTGCAGCCGCGTAATTCTGACTGTGGCCATACTCTTTCTTCCGCAGCCGCGTAATATTGAGCATGGTCCGCGTTTCTTCACATCTGGGACTGGGCTGAGCTTCATTTTGCGGACCGTGCAATTTTCACCGCGTCCGCATGAGAGTCTTTCGCGGACGCGTAATTGTAACGCGGACCGCCCTTCTCATTCTTGCATACATTGTGAACTCTCTGACTTATGGCAAACGCGGTCCGTGGAATTCAAACCGTGGCCGCTCCAGTAACTTCGTCGCCGCTTCTTTCTGCTGCTGTCAGCGCTCATGTATGTGCCCAAAAGCACTTCTCTGAATTTCTACTTCGCGGTCCACGAATTATGGCCGCCTCAGCATTGATCCTTACGCGGCCGCACTTTTATGTCGCGGTCCACGCTCTTATCCCAGTCTTGGATTTGTTCAAGTTTGACTCCTTTATGAGTTGATTATGGCTTCTTTGGCTCATTTTGAACAAACCATGTAAGCAAGCACATTAAGTTAGTTTCTAGGAATACCTTCACACATTTTTTACCCAAAACCTAAGTAAAAGAGAGCAAATAATAGGCTAAAATTCCTACTTATCACCAAGAACCAATGATCACGCCCAACTATGTCTTATAAAAAGGACTAGCGGTCGCTGCAAATATAACCTGGTTCAAGTCCGGAGTCGAATCCCACAGGGAACTAACCTATTCACCACAACTTTTAATAATGCTAAAGACAAGCTCAGACAACTTCCGGATGCAAGATTTTTATGAATAAATAGTGGAATTTATTTAGCTAATGTAAGATGACAAAATTAACAATAATCAAGTCTAAGATTGAATTCCAGGATAAAACAATCTAGGGCTATTGACTTCCCCCATTTCCGGATTAATTCTTAACCCTTTTGTTATAATCTCGCCGTAATACTCTATGAGGATTATGAGTTTCGGGATACCGTAATTATCTCTCGATCAATTACGATAATTTACTAGAAGCATTCTCTCGAACTACTCTAGCTAACAATATATGCAACTCAGAATTATCCCGCCAAAGCTTTGTTATTTCTAAACCCAATTTTAAATTCAAGTAATTAATCTCTTCAATTACCCAAAAGTGATGTTATTCAAAAACAATCTACCCAAGTGTTCTTTCTCAAGCAACACAAGGCAACTAGACACGATTAATCAAGGGCCCTTTCAATTAACCACAATACAAAACGTAGTTGAGCAATCATAGAACAAACACGACTCAATTATATCAAAATAGAGTTAAAACTTCATCCAACAATTGGTTCTATCAACCCTAGATTATAGGTTTAGATACTCATACTAATGTAAAACAAATCACTAAAATAATTCATAATCAACAAATAGAAGTAAGAAGAAGAAGATGAAAACTCTTAGGAATTGATCTGTCTTCTCTCCCTTGTTCTTGCCTCTAAAATCTTCTTAAACTAGCTATATCTGACTTCTGGGCGAGTTTAGGCTTCATATAGGTTTAGGTTAATCGCCTAGGAAATTACATAATTGACCATGTGTGTTTGGATTTTGTCTGCCCGTCCGCGGCCTCGGATTCGACCGCAGATCCGGCTGCAGATTTTGACTGCTTCACTGCCTCGAGTTCGCGAGCTAGTTCGCGGCCCACTCCGCGGCCGCGCACCTGGATAGTTCGCTTCGCTTGCTTTTCTCGCTCCTTTTTGCCTGGGCTAACCTTCGATTGGCCTTCCACGCTTCATAATGACTCCAAAACACTCTTTAGCTCCCTCTTAGCTCGGAGTGGCTCCTGCAAAACATCAATTTCTCAATTAGAGCATGTTGTTGTCTTTTAACATTCAAATATCAATAAAGTGCGGCTAAATTAGAGTGTAAATAGCGTCTAAATTGCATAAATATAGGCTACTATCAACACCCCACACTTAAACCATTGCTTGTCCCCGAGCAATAAAACCACACTCTACAAAGGCCTATCTTCACTGAGCGACTTCCCTACTCGTCACACCAAAAATATTTCACAACGGTTGAGTACATTAGTGTAACATCCACACCTTAAGAGTGTACTTTCCCTAGCCACGCAATGTTCCTAACCGGCTTACTTACTCTAATTCAGATGTCCAGACTTACCTCCCCTTCGTGAATCAAGTGATTGCTCACAACAAAAGAGAGTCATTCACAATCAGTAAAATTCACACTCACTGAGGAACTTTAAAAGGAATAGAATTCACTCACCCTCAGAAATGATATTCTTGTTCCAAAGAAAACTCACCATAGGCTTGCCCGTAGTGTACTACTCTACTAATTGAGCTCGTTCAGTCTAGGATCAAGTAGGACTTTATTTGGATGTAATGTAGGATGTAGGTCGGGTAGGATATATTTGGATATAATAGTGGCTACACCTCCCTAAGCACTTTAATACATGTATTTTACCGTCAAGTCCCCACCTAAGTTAAACCAATATTTTCATCTTTTAACACCACCCACACTTCTTTGAGCACAATCACCTTAAAAGCCACCAAGGAATTATTACCAATCAATATTATACACTATTAATAATGTTATTTCTCTTCTTCTTTTTTTCACAAGTGGCTTTTCCAACAAGATATACCTTTCTCTTTATTTCCCTAGTTCCACTCAAAAGCTCCACTAACTACCCCACACTTTATCCTTTGTAAACTCTTGTTAATTCAAGTGCTTACGAGAGGTAAAGGGTTTAAAAAGATGGTCAATTCAAAGAAGGGATAGGGCTTGTAATGTGGTTGCCAAGGAAATAGGATTACAGGCTCAACGGGGTTAACTATGGTACATAGCAATCATGTGGGTGGAATATGTATATATATGGTTCAACAAAGAAATTCCTATATCACTTCCTAGACTAAATAAGACTCCCATTTCGCTTTGCAGACACACGGAGCAAGTTCTAGGCATTAAATGTCACGCACAGAATACAACAAGCCTCACACACACATGGCACATGACTCACTCCAGTTTAGATCATTAGACACTCAGCTCAGGCTACTTAAGCCAAATTAAGAACATACATTTTAAGGCATTCTCACAAGAGTCAACAAATGAGCCTAAGCGTCACACTAAAGTAGACTCTATATTCAAGGCATTACGAAGTTAAGGGATCCTATTCTAACTCTGCCCATAGCCCATAAGTTCCTAACTAAAAAGTAAAAAGCTAACTACACCCGGTTCAAATGAAACCCTTGGAAAAGAATTGTGGTTTAAAGAAAAACCAAGAGGGAGTTGATACACTACTACAAAAGAAAATCTTTTTGGTTTTTTTTTCCGTTCGACTTTAGTCCCTCAAGAAACCCATCGAGTGATATCAATCGTCGGGCCAAGTCAAAATTGATTTATATAAATAAACTATATACAACATACAGTAAGGTACCCCCCCCCCCACACACACACACACACTTAAAAAGATGGCATGTCCCCATGTCCTACAAAATAAAGTAAGGCGAGAAAAATGAACTTCCCTGGTAGATCAGTCTTGATCGAAGACAGTGCCAGGGTCGAGATGACATTCCCTTCCTAGTTCTCGCAGCCAACCCATGATTTTCTTTTCGGACTTCGCATTTGGGTGGCCAAAGCATCAACTCTAGCCCCCATTTCCGTGACTGAAGTGTGCAGCCCTGCTATTTCTTGCTCTAAGGTTGTCATCCGTCTGACCCGGGATGGTCCTGCAACTTCTTCAGCTTGTTCCTGTGGGGGTGAGGTAGACCCAATCTCCTCCTGGCCCTCATCGCCTTCCTCAGGCGCATCAGAATCATCACTATGATTTGCCCAAGGTACCACCGGGTCCTTCCCGATGGTCACTTTGTCGGCCCGGAACTTAGCTTGCTTCCTCACCTTGCCATCTGCATTGGGGTTCTCAAGCACCCTAGCTGCTCTGCACAATCTAGTGACAAGAAAGGGGAAGTAGAACCCATACCTCTTCAGTGGTGAATGGATGAACATCTCAGACTGGATAAGCTTGGCCACATCAAAATCATGGCCTTTCATAAAGCACCAGATCAATGGCGCTCTTGGGCCATTTACCTCCGTGGTGTTATGGGATGGCAGCAATTGACTAGTGATGATGTACAACCAGCACTTACCCTCAAAAGTGAGTGAAGATGAATGCAAGATGCTACCCGGCACACACCATACTACCTCTTTGTCCGGTACACAGATAGTTTGGAAAAAGACATTCCATGTGATGGGTTCGCGCTTGTATGAATCATAGTAATCCTCCGCACCATTGAATACCGGAAATCGATACATTCTCCTGATGGATTCTAATGAGGCATCCACCCTCGTTTGTCACACAGTGCATATTCTCTCCTCATGTTCGGGGTAGTGGCGTAGAACTCCCGAACAAGCATCAAGTTACCCTCCTCCGGCTCTTCAAAGAAGATGTCTAGTCGGCGCCTGATCAACTCCCTATATATATTAGGGCATTCATCCTGGAGGGACACCCTGTCAATACCCTTTTCTAGGACCAGCTTCTTCGTGGCTTTCAAACTAAACCGGTCTTGAGCAGCTCTGGAGACAAACCTGTTGCGATCAAATTGACCTGCGCTAGCCGGTGCCCATGCTCAGGATGAACTTGCATGCCCACTGGACAAGGCTTCGGTAGCGCGTCTCTTCCTTGAAGGTTGCATTGTACCTACACAACAAACACCACTATCAGTGGGGAAGGGAATATATGAACCAATGGCGGTTACTCAGACTTCACTGGCACAATTGGTCATAATTTATATTCAACACTCAATGAGGCAAATCAACAAACAGGTAGTTTGCATATGTCCTCCCAAGTCACCCAAAGACCCAATTAGACTACCATTCTCCACACACCCAACAATGGCTTCCCCCAAATCAACCAATTCAACTAGCCTCCATATACCACATATAAATTACAATCCAAACCAAGATAAAAGTACCCATGATTACTATCCTACATCTACAATACAAAGAAAAAAAATTGAAGAAAAAAATAACAAAACAAAATTGAAAATAAAAAAAGAAAATACTGAGAAGGAGGAATAAAATCATGTACTTACTTGGAGATCTTGATAAGAATAGAGGTTGGTGATTGGAGAAGAGGAAGAAGGGGTAAAGGATTTGTTGCTGTGAAAATTTGGGAGGAGAAGGGGGGTTGTTTTTGTTTGTGGGGGAGGGGGAAGGGTTTTGGTGAAGGGAAGAAGAGAAGTGGGGGAAGTGGGAAGGGAAGTGGGGAGGGTGGGCGGTTAAGTTAGGGGGAATTAAAAAAAAAAATTCCTAAAAAAGAAAAAAAAAGAAAACATACCTGGACACGCCCCGATCTGCGCCTAGATCCGCGGTCGCGGATATTGGGCCGTGGGGAGACAAAAATTCGCGCCCAGATTTGCAGTCCAATTCGCGGTCACGGATGCTGAGGAGAAGGTGACCAAAAATGCACCCCAATCCGCGGTCGCGGACTGGAGGCAGAACACAGGCAAAAATTTGCGGCCATACTCGCGGTCCAATTCGTGATCGTGGATCCAAAACAGTGACAAGCCTAAAATTCTCGGCAAGATCCGCACTCCAATTCGCAGACGCGGATCTTCATCTCCGACCAATTTTTCATCTTTTTCGCATTTTTACTTCTTCCTGGGTTAATTTCGACCCCCAACTCCTTCCGATGCGCACAATTTTTGCCCTGCACACTAGTAGATCGGTCAGTATCATTCAAAATCAATTACAACAACAGCAAAAAAAGAAAAAAAATAATGGGTTGCATCCCAAAAAGCGCCCGAGTTAACGTCGCGGCACGACGATTACAACAAACCATGGGTTGCCTCCTAGGCAGCGCCTGATTTAACGTCTCGGCACGACGCAGACTTTCATTATCACTCATCGTTCGCATACTGGGGCTCTTCCAAAGTTATCACCACTTTATCCCCTTTTTCTTCTACCATCAAGGTAATGTTTCAACCTTTGCCCATTCACCGTGAACTTATTCGTCCCATCTTCTAATCAATCTCCACAGCTCCTCTTAAGAACATTTGCACCACTCTGAAGGGTCCTGACCATCGGAACTTCAACTTACCCGAAAACAATCTCAATCTCGAGTTGTATAACAACACTAGATCTCTGGGTTTGAAGTTCCGATCCAAGATGTGCTTATCATGCATTAGTTTCATCCTTTCTTTGTATAATCTCGCACTCTCAAATGCTCGGAACCTGAATTCCCCGAGCTCATGTAACCCAGTGACTCCGTTGGTGCCTGCAGTCTCCATATCCAAATTCAACTACCGCAATACCCAAAGTGCTTTATGTTCGAGATCTACCGGAAGGTGGCATGCCTTTCGAAACACCAACTTGTACGGTGACATACCAATTGGAGTTTTGAATGATGTGCGGTACGCCCACAATGCATCATCCAGCTTCTTCGCCCAATCGGTCTTTGTTGTATTCACTGTTTTTGTAAGGACACTTTTAATTTCCCTATTGGACACTTCAACTTGCCCGCTTGCTTATGGGTGGTACGGTGAGGCTACTTTGTGGTGAACTCCATACTTTTCCAACAGGCGTGCAAATGCTCAATTGCAAAAATGGGTTCCACCATCACTGATTATAGTTATCGGGGTGCCAAAACGTGTGAAGATGTTTTTCTTTAGGAAACTTGTCACCCCTTTTGCATCATTGGTTGGGAGAGCCACCGCTTCGACCCATTTGGAGACGTAATCAACTGCTACCAAGATGTATTTGTTACCGTACGAGTTGACGAACGGCCCATAAATTCGATCCCCCACATGTCAAAAACCTCCACTTCTTGAATTGTGGTCATCGGCATCTCATGACAATGAGATATGTTTCTTGTCCTTGGAATTCATTGCAACTTTTGACCCAAACATGGGCATCCTTGAACAGAGTAGGACAATACAACCCCGATTCTAACACTTTTGGTGCTGTCCGGATTCCTCCGAAGTGTCCACCATATGGTGAAGCATGGCAAGCCTGCAAAATAGAAGGTTGATCTTTCTCGGGGATACACCTCCGGATCATGTTATCTACACATATCTTAAAAAGTAGAGGTTCATCCCAATAATAAGATCGACAATTACGGAAAAAATTGTTCTTTTGAATTGAGGAGAGTTCATAAGGTACAATACCGCTAGCTAAGTAATTATCAATATAAGCATACCATGGCGCCTCCTCCATTGTCATAGCAAGTAACTGTTCATCCGGGAATGTCTCTGTGATATCTTCAACCTCCATTCTCTTTTCTGCTCCTTCCAACCTTGAGAGGTGGTCTGCCACTTGATTGTCCGTCCCTTTTCTGTCATGGATTTCCAGATCAAATTCTTGAAGCAAAAGAACCCAATGAATCAAGCGTGGCTTTGACTCCTTCTTTGCTATCAAGTACCTAATTGCTGCATGTTCAGTATATACAATAACTTTTGAACCAATTAAGTACGACCTAAATTTGTCAAAGGCAAACACTACAGCCAGCATTTCCTTTTCCGTTACAGTGTAATTGAGTTGTGCACCGCTGAGCGTCCTGATTTCATAGTAGATCGGGTGCATAATCTTGTCCTTGCGTTGTCCCAAGACTGCTCCTATATCATAATCACTAGCGTCACACATGAGCTCGAACGGTTTCTCCCAGTTGGGTGCAACAATGATGGGTGTAGTCACCAATCTCTTTTTCAGCTCCTCAAAAGCCAACCTGCAATCACTAGAAAACAAAAAGGGCTGGTCTTTTTCAAGCATTGCATAATGGGTTAGCAATCTTAGAGAAATCTTTAATGAACCGCCTATCGAACCCGGCGTGCCCAAGGAAACTTCTCACTGCTTTTACAGAAGTGGGTGATGGAAGCTTCTCAATCACATCAACCTTGGCATGGTTGACTTCAATTCCCTTTCTGGACACTCGATGCTCGAACATTATTCCTTCATGTACCATAAAATGGCACTTATCCCAATTCAGCACCAGATTTGTCTCCACACACCTTTTGAGCACTCTCCTTAAGTTGTGCAGACAATATTCCCACCACAGAGAAATCATCCATAAACACCTCCATAATATCCTCTACCATGTATGTGAAAATGGCTAACATGCACCGCTGGAATGTAGCTGATGCATTGCAAAGTCCAAAGGGCATTCTTCGAAAGGCAAAGATGTCATATGGACAAGTGAATGACTTTTTCTCTCTATCTTCCAAGGCTATTGATATCTGATTATACCCTGAGTATCCATCCAAGAAATAGAAGTGGGATCGCCCACCTAACTTGTTCGACATCTGGTCAATGAAAGGCAAGGGGAAATGGTCCTTCCGGGTGGCTGTGTTCAGTTTTCGATAGTCCATGCAAATCCACCACCCCGTGATTGTACGAGTTGAGATCAAATTGTTCTTCTCATTCTGTACGATCGTCATTCCTCCCTTTTTCGGCACACATTGGACATGACTGACCCGATTGCTATCAGAGATCGGGAAGATGATACCCGCATCCAGCCACTTGATCACTTTCTTCATATTCGGGTTCAGTTGTTATTGATGTTCTCTGGAAGGTTTGTTCCCCTCTTCCAGAAGAATCTTGTGCATGCAGAAGGGTGGGCTGATACCCTTTGTATCTTCCATGATCCAACCAATGGCAGTCTTACATTCTTGCAATACCTGCAATAATTTCTCTACCTGCACAGCTAGCAAGCCAGATGATATAATAACATGCAAAGTGGAATTGGGACCCAAGAAAGTGTACCTGAGGTGGGCTGGAAGCGGTTTCAAGTCCAGTTGTGGTGGTTCCTTTATTGATGGTTTTGCAGGTGGTGTTGCTCTCTCTTCTAAGCGTAGGGGCTCGAACTGAGATTCCCTTTTCCAGAATCCTTGACCTTCGAGAGCCATGACCCACTCGGCCAACCCTTCACCGTCCATCTCATCCAAATTCACCAAGCAGGCTTCTAGTGGATCCTTGACATTAAGGGTCTCATCCTCTTCTTGCAGTATCACATCCACGGCCTCCATTAGTGAGCAGTTTGCAAATTCACTTGGTCTCCTCATGGATTGTTGAACGTTGAATATTATTTCTTTATTGTTCAATCTCATTTTCAATTCTCCAGTCTCACAATCAATCAATTCTCTTCCAGTGGCTAAGAATGGACTTCCCAGTATGATGGGTTTCTCTTCATCCACCTGACAGTCAAGAATGACAAAGTCTGCAGGGAATACAAATTTCCCCACCTGCACAAGCACATTATCAAGAATTCATGTCGGTCTTTTGACTGTGCAATCAACCAGTTGCATCAATATTAAGGTCAGTCTAGTTCTACCAATGCCTAGTTTTGTATAGATTGCCAAGGGCATCAAGTATATGTTGGCTCCCAAGTCAAACATTGCTTTAGCAAAAAGCATAACTCCTAATAGTGCATGGGATAGTAAAACTACATGGATCATACACCTTGTGCGCCATAGGTCTTGTCACTACCACACAGCAAGTCTGTGTCAGGGTTATAGTGGACAGGTCCTGGAAATCAAATTTCCGCGACATCAGGTCCTTCATCATTTTTGCATACCCTGGCATTTCCCTCAAAGCATCCATCAGTGGAATATTTAATTGAATATATCGAAGCATTTCCATGAATTTCCTGTATTGTTCATCTTTCTTTTGTTTTTCCAATCTCTGAGGGAATGGTGCAGGAGTCAATCTCTGTCCACTGCTTGATGTCCTTTCTTTATTAAAAGCTTCTGGCACAAGAGGTGCCACATATTCTGATACTTGTTCACCTTTCATTTCTTTACCCTTGTCAACCTGTGCCTGTTCAACTACCACCTCGGTGAGCTCTGCTGGCCCATCTTCCTCTAATGTTACTGGAGTAGTTGGTGTAGTTTATCTCCTATATTAAGCAACTGATTTCTCTCTGTCTAAATCTCTTCCATTTCATGAGACTCACTGCCATTAGCTGATTTGGATTTTTCTCCGTTAGGTTAATATTTGTATCTGCAGGCAATGTTCCTTGGGGATGATTGTTCAAGGCCATAGACAGCTGGCCCAATTGAGTTTCAATGCCCTTGATTGCTGAATCATGTGTTGCTAGCTTTTCTTGCATCTTACCATTTGTTCCAATGAGTTGTTGCAGCATGCCCCTGATTTATACCATGTTGTTGTCCTGCTGTTGATGAGGTGGTTGGTAGACCAATTGTTGTTGGTGCTGCTGTTGATAGCCATGTCGCCTTTGATATGACACAACTTGTCCTTTTGGTCGTGCACCTCCAGGTTGTGGCATGTTGGGTCAGTACTGCTAGTTTGGTGTTGGCCCCCATTGCTTCCCTCCTTGCCTCTGACCCCCGAAATTATTGACATAATTCATGTCTTCTCTGAGGCCCTGGTTGTCATTCTCTCCACTCCACGAGCACACATAAGACTGGTTTATGCAAGGGGTGCACAATCCTCCATTTATTGTATTGACAATGTGCACTTTCTTTGTACCTATCTCGTCAATCTTCTTTGTCAGTATTCTCATCTGAGTCATGAGCGTGGCTATGTTCTCTGCATGGGAATTGTCTGGTTCAAGAGCAATAGAATGCACTATTGGTGTCGGTGTCGTACCTCTAGTCATCCAGCCTGAATTTTGAGCCATCTTATCGAGAAGAATCTTGCACTTTGTGAATGTCTCTGCTCAGAAATGCACCCCCACCTGAAGCATCTACATTGGCCTTCAAACTGTCTGCCAAACCCATGTAGAATCTTTGTCCAAGCATCTAGTCTGGAATGCCATGGTGTGGACATTTCACTAGCATCCCTTTGAACCTTTCCCGGGTTTCTTGAAAAGTCTCAGTTGGTTTCTGCCTGAACTGCAATATCTCATCAAACTGCCTTACAATCTTGTTGGGAGGATAATACTTTTTTAGGAACTACTTGACTAATTCCTCCCAAGTGGAAATGGATTTTATTAGGAGCGAATTCAGCCAAGTTTGAGCCTCTCCAGTCACAGAGAATGGAAACAGTAATAGCTTGATGGCTTCAGGAGTCACATTCGGCTGTCTTTGGGTCACACATATTGATAGGAAATTTTTCAGATGTTGTTGTGGTTCTTCAATGTATGACCCGGAGAACAGTCCCTTATTCTGCAATAGATACATCATGTTGTTGGTGATCTGGAATGTCTCCGCTTGTATTTGGGGTACAGTAATGGCGGTGGACAGGTTGTCAGCAGTTGGTTGTGCCCAATCATAAAGAGAAGCTTCTGGCACAAAGGTGCCACCACTCCATTGTTTGGGTCAACCCGATTATTCCGATTATTTCCATTGACATCATCCACGTTGTCCATTTCAATTTTGAGTTGGTGTTTTTGTTGTAATTGTTTGTTCTTCTTGTTGGCTCGATTTAATGCCCTGAATGTTTCCTTGGGGTCTGAGAGTCCTTCAAAAAGTTCACCAGTCCTCGAAGAGCTTCTAGGCATACACTTGAGTCACAGGAGAGTTCAAACGTGAGAATTTCAATGGAAAATTTTTAACACCGTAGAAAATTGATCTAAACTAAAAATCCTAGCAATTCTTCTAAGTTGAAATAAATAACATTGTTTGTTCCCCGACAACGGCGCCAAAATTTGACCATTCCCAACTATGCCTTATAAAAAGGACTAAGCGGTCGCTACAAATATAATCTGGTTCAATTCCGGAGTCGAATCACACAAGGAACTAACCTAATCACCACAACTTTAAAAAATGCTAAAGACAAGCTCAGACAACTTCCGGATGCAAGATTTTTATGAATAAAAAGTGAAATTTATTTAGCTAATGTAAGATGAGAATAAAATTAACAATAATCAAGACTAAGATTGAATTCAAGGATAAAAGGATCTAGGGCTATTGACTTCCCCAATTGTCGGATTAATTCTTAACTCTTTTGCTATAATCTCGTCGTAATACTCTATGAGGATTATGAGTATCGGGATACCGTAATTATCTCTCGATCAATTACGATAATTTACTAGAAGCATTCTCTCGAACTACTCTAGTTAACAATATATGCGACACAGAATTATCCCAACAAAGCTTTGTTATTTCTAAGCTCAGTTTTAAATTCAAGTAATTAATCTCTTCAATTACCCAAAAGTGGTGTTGTTCAACAACAATCTAACCAAGTATTCTTTCTCAAGCAACACAAGGCAACTAGACACGATTAATCAAGGGCCCTTTCAATTAACCACAATACAAAGCGTAGTTGAACAATCATAGAACAAACATGGGTCAATTATATCAAAATAGAGTTAAAACTTCATCCAACAATTGCTTCCATCAACCCTAGATTATAGGTTTAGCTACTCATACTGATGTAAAACAAATCACTAAAATAACTCATAATCAACAAATAGAAGTAAGAAGAAGAAGATGAAAACTCTTAGGAATTGATCCGTCTTCTCTCCCTTGTTCTTGCCTCTAAAATCTTCTAAAACCAGCTATATCTGACTTCTGGGCAAGTTTAGGATTCACATAGGTTTAGGTTAGTCGTCTAGGAAATTACATAATTGACCCTTCATGTTTGTCTTTTGTCCGCCCGTCCATGGTCGCGGATCCGGCCGTGGATTTCGACTACTTCACTGCCTCGAGTTCGCGAGCTAGTTCGTGGCCGCGCACCTAGATGGTTCATTTCGCTTGCTTTTTCGCTCCTTTTTGCCTGGGTTAAACTTCGATTGGCCTTCCACGCTTCATAATGACTCCAAAACACTCTTTAGTTCCCTCCTATCTCGGAGTGGCTCCTGTAAAACATCCATTTTTTAATTAGAGCATTCTGTTATCTTTTAACATTCAAATATCAATAAAGTGCTGCTAAATTAGAGTGTAAATAGCGTCTAAATTGCATAAAGGCAGACTACATCGACAACCCCTTAAAGTTATCCTCACTTTTTACTTTGACACTCCATTTTAAGTTCGTTCCATTTGAACACTCCAACCACACCTCGAATGTGTCATTTAGACACAAAATTTATAGGCAACCAAACGTAATAGATGCGTGGAATTCACACGCCAGATTAACCAATAAGATGAAGACACGTGGATTTATTAAAAATTAACAAGACTTTGAGAAAAGAAAAAGAATAAAAGAAAAGAAAGAATCCCAACCCACCCCTCACCTCTGTCATCTTCCCCAACGACCCCAATTCCTCTTCCTTTCCATCTTCTTCTGCCAAACGAAATAACAAGTGCTCTCATAACCATGGCTTGAGTCTTCCAGCTTCAACCTTTTTACGGTTTTAACCACCACCTGCAATAGTTTTAGCCATAAATCAGCCGTTAAGAATAATTCATGACAGATTCACGAGCATCACGCTAACCACAGTCAAACAACCCTAGCTTTTGTCCCTTATTGTTTCGCGTTTTTATAAACAAAAACTTTCATGTCGTAGTTTGCGTTGAATTTTATCGCTCAATGGCTAGATTTTCAATCTATGTTTTCGTTTGAGCTTTCCAATCATTGTTTCTGCCGACATTAACCTCGTATCTGAAGGGAGAAGAGTCAGAATTGTTTGGGAAGCACGAATTATTTTATTTTAAAGAATAAGCATGAGTTGCTTACAGATCGAATCAAAGACTTTAGTTTTTGCCAAAATTAGACAAAGGAGTGGGGAAAAAGGGTCTGGGCGTGGTGAAAAAGTGGCTAATTGGAGAAGAAAAAATCCGAGTGGAGAAAAAGGGGAAAGAAACGAAGAAGAATATAAATGTTTGTATTCTTTCGGGCAATCTATGTTTATCCAGGCAATGAAAACTAAAAAGTAAGGTGGATGGTGGTGGATTGTTCGAAGGAGAGAGAGAGAGAGAGAGAGAGAGAGAGAGAGGAATGTGATGACCTAGACTATGGTGTGCAAAAGGATAAGAGGAAAAAGAAAGAGAAAAAAATAAAAAGAAAAATTACTCGGTCACGCTCTAAGAAATAGTGTAATAAACGCACTAGACCACATCAGAATTTTGTGTTTAAATGACACATTCGAGGTGTGGTTGGAGTGTTCAAATGGGACGAACTTAAAATGGAGTGTCAAAGTAAAAAGCGAAAACATTAAGGGGTTGTCGATGTATTCTGCCTTGCATAAATATAGGCTACTATCAACCAAGCACCTCTCAAAATTCAAGGGAAGTACCTTCAAAGGAGAAAGAACCAATCAATGAGGCAAGCAAGGAGGCACATAGATTGTACAAGCAATTACCGAGAGCGCCTCCTCCGTTTCCACAAAGATTTGCAAAGCAACAACAAGAAGGCCAATTGCAAAAGTTCTATGAAATGTTAAATCAAATCACCATCAATGTGCCTTTTGTGGAAGCTCTTGAAAAGATGTCGGGTTATGCTAAATTCATGAAGGACTTGGTCACTAAGAAGAAGAACGTTAATTTTGAAACCATCAAGGTCACCCATTAATGTAGTGCAATTATCTCACAAACCAGGGTTAAAGAGATGGAAGATCCGGGGGCTTTTACTATTCCTTGTGCTATTGGGTTGACAAGCTTTGGAAAAGCTATGTGTGATTTGGGGGCTAGTATCAATTTGATGTCCTATGCCGTATTCAAGAAGTTAGGTTTGAGGGATCCCAGAACTACCACAATGAAGTTGTTAATAGAAGATCGAACATTGAAGAAACCATTGGGTATCATCGATGATGTCCTTGTCAAAGTGGATCGATTCTATTTTCCTGCCGACTTTGTAATATTGGATTTTGAAGTGGATGTAGAAATTCCAATAATCCTTGGCAGGCCTTTCTTGGCTACCGAGCGATCTATTCTTGATGTTGAAGCAGGAGAGCTATAATTTAGATTGAATGATGAAGAGCCATTTTTTCACATACAAAAGGCAATGAAACAACCACATGACTATGTTGTGATATCCGTAGTTGATGTGGTAGATGATGTGGTTGACGATGACATGGAAGATATTTGCATGGAAGAAGCTCTACAAGTGGTTCTCATCAGTTCGAACAATGAGGCCATGGAAGGGTACAATAAAGCCGTGATGGATAAGGAGTGACTCAGTTCATATTCTTAGAAGCCCGAGAAGATGTCCCTTGACTTGGAAAATCGAGTTATTCTTCCAACCAAACCTTCTACCATTAGCAACTAAAGTTTAAGCAAGATTGGGTTGATCCAACAAACTTAAGAGTGTCTCAACTCAATGCAATGGATGAATTTCAGTTTCAAGCATATGAGAGTGATTTTTTGTATAACCAAAGAACGAAGTTCCTCCGTAGCAAGAAGATCATCAAAAGGGAGTTTCACCCCGGGACTTAGTTATTGTCTACAATTCAAGGTTTAAGTTGTTCCCTAGCAAGTTGAAATCAAAATGGTCTGGGCCATTCAAGGTTATGCATGTTTACCCCTTTGGTGTCGTGGATTTAGAATATGGGGATGGCCTTAGAATCTTCAAAGTGTTTGAGCATAGAATTTGACATTATTTAGGCCAATTTGATAAAGGAAAAGTAGTTTCAAAAATTCAATTGGGGGAACCCCTAATGACTTGATTGGTGTTGAACTTTGCGTCTTGCCACGACGTTAAATAAGGCGCTACTGGGGAGGCAACCCAAGCTTTTTTTTCTTTTATTCTTGCTTTTGATTTTGTATTAGTAGTGTAGTGTTTTCTTTTTTTCCCTTGCTTTGATGTATTTTGGGCATTAAATGTGTATAGGGTGAAGGTTTAAAATGAAAAGGTTAAGCAAAATTGTCTAAGAAAAGATAGAGTAATAGGGGAACAATTGAACCAAACCGTGAGCTAAACCGTAGGACACGATTTAAACTGTGTCAACTTCCAGCTTACTCCATCTATGCTCCACTGCCAATCGTTGGCCACGATTTCATCAACTGTTGGAAACGGTTGATCTTTCCACCCCGCTCGGATTGAGGGAGTATTTCTTTACCCTACCATTATACTTGTTTTAATTGCATTGAGGGCAATGCAAATTTTTAAGTATGGGGGAGGGGTATTGATGAGTTTTGATATGCTTGACACTTCTTGATGCCATTAGTTGATGTTATGTTTTCTTTTTAGTCCTTTATCTTCTTTTATTTTTATTGACCTTTTGTTTTACGTTTTCTAGGAATTAGTAATAACCTATTTGGGTTTTCTTTGCCATGGTTCTTTCCAAAGATGCAACTTGAACCTTGAATTCTTTTTTTTTTTTTTTAGTGTCGATGTCCTAAAGTCAACTTTTGACTTGTTTGGTACCAACACTACTTAGATGTATACCTTTAAACAACTTTCCATGAAATGCATGCTTTTGAAAAATTCAGAAAGTAGTTGAGTTTATTAATCTTGGCATGATTCTTAGCTTCCATTGTTTGGTTTAATGTCACTATATAGCTTTTAGGATATGACAAATTTTTTCGTTCATGTGCTTCAATTAGGACTTGAATATATATATATATATATATATATATATATATATATATATATATATATATATATATATATATATATATATATATATATATGTATATATATATATATATATGGCTTGAGTGTGCATGAGCCATGTGAAATGAGGTTGTTGTTGAGTTCTTTTGTGTCAATTGTGGTCTAGAACTTGCCCCAACTGTATTTTGAGGCGAATTCTAGGTTGTGCTTGGTTTAGAAAATTAGTTCAGGCTTTCTTTGGACCGCTTGTGCCTTTAATTACCTACCCTTGACAAGATTATCGTAGACAACCCTTTTGAGCCTGTAGACTTTTATTATCAACCACATTATAATCCCTTTTTTCCCTTCTTATGATAACCTCTTTTGATGCCCCTGCTTTTTTAAGCACTTGATTACAAATGCAGGCCAAAAGCTTAAGTTTGGGTAAGGAGATGGAAAAAGTGTGATGTGGAAGTTACTTAAAGGTGAAGCAACAAAAAGAAAGACAACAATTTAAAAGAAAAAAGAAAGTTGCAATAAAAAGGGAAGACTAGAGACTCATGACAAAGGTGGTGATCACAAAAGGAAAGTCTTGCGTACTAAGGAGCTCTATTGGTGTAATTCAATCATATCACGTAGTTGAAAAGGAGAGCACAAAGGATGGAATTTTGAAAAGAATTATGTTTTGAATTGTCAAGATTGTAATGCTTCGGAAGGTCGTAGTACTCTTTACCCATGTTGATTCCCTACCTCCAACCAAAAGCCTACAATACATTCCCGCAAGTCCTGAATAATTTTGAACTAGGCACACCTACATTAGTGGAGATTTCGCAAGGGAAAAGCCTATGGTTCTGCTTTTGTACATTTGAACTTCTTTTGTGAGAGAGTGCTTATTTTTTTTGTTCATATCCCGCTTTTGCTTTGAAAATATAGAAACGCGTGTGCGAATATCTCTTGATTGGTGAGGGCATATGAAAACTCGAGTGTGATTAATGTTTCTTTTCTCAATTGAGACACATGAACAAAAGAAAGTGGCCTTGTGACTTAAAAATAACTTTGGAAGCTTTGGGATCATAGTTTAAAAGTCTTCTTGACTTGCTTGGTACTTATGTGGTTTTGAAATTGAATCCTATGGAAGTTGTTGAGGGGACATGCATTTGAGTATAGTTGTGGTACCAACCGAAATCATGAGTTTCTTATGCTTGAATACTTCTTCGCTTGGTTTTGATGCTAGCCTTAGCTTGTGAGCTTAAATATTTAGAGCCCATTTGGACATACAAATTTTTTTTTTTCAAAACAATGTTTGGTTATACCATTTTTATCAAAATTTTCAACTTCACTTGAAAATCCATTTTCAAATTTGAAAAACTAGTTCTCATCAGTTTTTCAATTGAAAATGGGAATTTGCTAGTTTTTAGTTTTATATATTTTACCCTATACTTTTAAAATTTATAAAATGACCCCAGCAGTTATTAAAAAATAACTTGTTCATATCCATGTTGTTTTTGGCTTAAATTCCTTCTCTGTGTATTAGTAGAATTAGTGAATGTGATACTGATTTTGCATCTTTTGTGTGTTGCAGTAAAGCATAATATGAGTTAAACAATAGCATTTTGATTGTTTATTTCAAGTAGGATAATCAAATTGGGGTGGTTTTGATATTTTTTACAAGTTGTGGGGTATAAATCATGTTTCATGATTTTGAAAAAAAAGACATCCAAATATGTTGCAAATATTATAACCAAACACAACTTCATCTTCAATTGAAATTGAAATTTCAAAAAAAAAAAATTAGAATGCATATCCAAACGCCTACTTAGTAGCTTCAATGAAATGGTGCTTAAGTCTTAGTGGGCATTTGGACATAAGAATTCTAAAATTTCAAAACATGGTGAAAATTTTTTACAAGTGAAAATGGTATTTGAAATTTAGAAGGCATGAATATAATTTTGGGTTGTATTTGAAGTTTTATGAGTGATTTGAGTGAAAATCTTGAAAAACGGCTTTTTGGGGGGGTTTTTCAAATTTTAAAAAATTTCCGAAATGTATCTTCAAGTGAAAATTGGAAATTTTATGAACAAACGCCGATTTCGAAAAAAAAATAATTTTTTTTTTGAAAAATACAGGGAAAAACTTCTTATGTCCAAACGGACTCTTAGTCTTGATTTGCTTGAGGACAAGCAAAAGTGTAAGCTTGGGGGAGTTGATTCGTTAGCTTTTTAGCTAACTGTTCTTATGTTTTGATAGAGTTAAATACCCCATTTGTTGGAATAAATTGGCTAATTGTTTTTCGAATGGTGTATTTTCAGGTTTTGAAGTTGTGTGAGAACTTTGGAATTGGAGAATATCAAAAATAGGCAAGAAGTCATCACTTTAGAGCTAAAATTGGAGAAAAGTTGAAGCAAAAGACTTTTAGGCAAACCGTTTGACACGGTTGCTCCAATCGTTGGACACGATTCACGAGATGCCTGAAGAGTTGAAGAAATGAAGCTTCTGGAATTCGTTACGGTCCAGCTGCATCTCACGGTTGGCATGACATGCAATTTTGTCCACTTTTGGACTTAGTATAAATAGCTATTTTAAGTCATTCTAGGGTATCTTTTTGGCAATGCGACTTTTGTAGCAGCTTTTGGAATTTCTTCTTGGAGATTTTGGGTGACTTCACCATTGTTCTACACAATCTTTCTTTTCTCTTTAGCTATTATGCTTAGTTTTTCATCTCTTTTTGAATTTTTCTTCCTTAATATGTCTAGCTAAGTTTATTAAGCTAGGATTGTGAACCCTAAGTGTGTTTATATTTTTGATTTATTAATATTAGTTTCTATATTTGATTAAGCTTTGTATTATATAATTACTCCATGCTTTATTGATTGATTTTGTGGTTGCAAACACTAAATCCATACCTATTTTGCTTGTTCTAACTTGGAAGAGTGGAACTCAGCTTAGGTACAAGGTAATTAGCAAGGAATTAAGTGGGTTAATCACTTGATTAATGAAATCTAACTAGGAATAACTTGATTTCTACTTGGGCTAATCAATTGTTCAACATTAAGTTGGTTGAATAGAAATTGAGGCCATAACACATGCTTAATTAACTAGAATTGAACATTTATATACCCAAAAGCATAGCCTATACGCAGGGAAGCAATCCTAACACCTTTCTCTTATTTGTTACAACTACATTTTTTTCTCGCACTCCAAGTATTTGATAAAATTCCTAGACTAGTTTTCATAGTAAGTTTAAAAGTAATTTTAGAAGTAATTGAATAACCACTCTTTGTTTGAAGATTACCTTAAAAATCGTAGAGTTTGTACATATTTGGACACTCTAACACACACCTGCTGCTTAGGGAATTCGACCCAACCTTTATTGGATTTATTATTGCTAACGACCGTACTACTTTCATATAGAGAGTAGGATTGGACGTCGCCAATTGGTAATGCAATATATCTTAAATTAATCATTTTTAAAGAAATCGGTGAATGAATCTAAACATTATTTTTACGAGGTACAAATAAAAATTTCTCTTTAAATGACTTATTATAAAATTGATCATAAATCAATTAGCTTATGTTAAGTCAAGGGCATCCCAATTAAATTGATTGGGATGGCATATTCTCTTTTCGAGTTTGGAAAATCAAAATTTTGATCAAATCATAACACTATTTTACGGTCCAAGATAGATTCGTCCTATATAAACAAAGTTAAATAACTAAAATTACCCCTAACCTATTGAATTTGTTTTAAAATTACTTTCATTAACCCATTGGAATTTGGAACCTAAATTTTTTTACCGCTTTGTGTCAATACCCCAAAACTACTTATTGGCTTGGTGGGGCTTCATAAAAGTACACATTAATGTTTTTTTGACTCCACGACTTGAAAATCCAGAAAAGATGCCTAGAAAACTTGTATTTGTATCATAGTTTTCTGAATTTTTTTCCCCTCGCAAAATGTCAATGATTTAAATTCCAAAGTTTTTATTTTATTTTAATGAGACGCTTTTACCGTATTACAAATATTATGTCATGTCTAAAATTATAAATTTAAAAAAAATTATAAGAGCATAAATTTTATGACATGTTTAACCGTTAACACTACAAGCTTTAAAGTTTTCATTTGTTAAAAATCGTCGTATCATATAATGAAATGTGAAAATATTTTTTTCATCTTCTCTTCTTTTTATTTTACTTTTCCTCGTTCCCCCTCTCTTTTCTTTCTCTTTGATCATTTATTTTTATTTTCTTGGTAAATTTTGTTTACATGGATCAAAGCAGAAATGGTAAGAATGAGGCAAAAGAAAAATAAAAGGAAATTCAAGTCCTTAAATAATCGTAAAAACAAATTCAAGTAGCTACGTGCTACTTTCTTATAAAGTTTGGGGGTTATTTTATAGTTATACGTACTTAATGTAGTCATTCGCCAATTCCCGTCTAAGTAATCAAGCCCTCATCATTCTGTAGTAAGTACTTCTTAATTTTCTTTTCACCGCCGCCGACGACTTTCAGGTGCGTTTCGCTTCTTTTTTTTTCCTTATTAGTTCATTGTTCTTCTCTTTACGAATTTTGAAGCATTGTATTGTTCTAGAAGTTTCTATCAGTATAGTATTGTAATTTATTTAGTCGGAGATTGAAATGTCTAGTGTTTTCTAACACGAGGTGATATTTTCCTAAGCCTTGGTAGTACAGTTATACAGTACCTGTATTGATGGAGGTAGCAGGTATTCCGTGGAATAGTCAATGTGAGCACAGACTGATCTGGACACCATAATCACAAAACTCTGGCAATGTCGCTCTAAGCATGGGCGACTTCACTGAAGCTCTAACGGCTGAGACTAGATGATAATTAATGGTGAAAAGAGGTAGGTCGCTTCAGCTTAGGGCAACTTCATAATTCCTGCATGGTATGACTCGGGGTTTTGAATTTTTTCCTTACGGCTAGATTTTCACTGTTATTTTAGGAGACTTTGCTAGCTTGGTGCGACTATAAAAAAAGGTAGCCCGACGCACTAAGCTCCCGCTGTGCGCGGGGTCCGGGAAGGGCTGAACCGGTGACTCGGGGTCCGGGAAGGTCTATTGTATGCAGCCTTATCCTGCATTTCTGCAAAAGGCTATTTCCACGACTCTGAACCGGTGACCTCCTGATCGCATGACATCAACTTTACCAATTATGCCAAGGCTCCCCTTGGTACGACTATATGTGGTCAAATAATCCCCAATGGCTATTTAGAAGTGCTTATATAAACCAAACCTTCTGTAAGCTAGAAAATGCACTTTGTAAACGATGAAATATTGAGAAATGAAGATGGTCCTTTTTGGTAATTATATCAAATGTTGCTGCATCGATGTTTGCTGAAAAAGGTCTGATATTTATTTATACATGATAACGGCATGTATCTTATTTTTTATATTATAATAAGATATATGATATGATATAACAATATTGAGTTTGCACCAAAAGTGTGGCCTAGTGGTCAAGGAAGTGGGCTAGAACCACAAGCTCTCGGGTTTAATTAAAAAATACTAAGTGATTTTTTCTCATCTATCCAAACCTTGGTGGATAGAATTACTAGTACCTGTTGTTGGTGGTATATCGTAGGTATCCCGTAGAAAAGTTGAGGTGCGTGCAAGTTGGCCTGGACACCACGGTTTTAAAAGAAAAGCTGTATTGAGTGTTTACAGTTTACCTATTTGTGTGGTGATTGTGTTGTGATTTTGTTGGTAGGTGTAAAAATGACTGAAGTAGAACAACATGTAATAGTTGCATTATACTGGGGTGATGAAATAATTTATGATGCAGACACGGTTCGATATAGTTCTGGTCCTCACGGTGTTGTTAAACTCATCTCTATCCTATGCTGGTTAGTTAGACTATTGCACAATAAAATAGAACCTAACGTTGAAGCAGGACAACGTGTTGTATCGGGAAGGGTTCATGTTCAGTGATTGGTCAGAGTGCTCCTTGTACAGAAATGCCTATCATTGACGATGAATCTTTACAAGGTTATCTTGTGGTACCTGATACAGTTCGGTCTGTTATAAGTTTTCTTGATATGTACACTAACCGTGAAGTGGTGGTGGTTTCAGAACCTTCTTCTGATCCGACTTTTTCGGATATTAGGTATCATACTGAGGTGCTAACTCAAAATACACAACCACAAATTGATGTGTCATCAAGCACTTCATGGCATTACCAATGTCAACACTAATTTTTCAGTAGAAAAGTTTCCGTGCTTTGATTTTGGAGATGGTGCTGGTACAAGCAGGGCTGCTGAAATGGGAGATGTTCCAACAGCATCACAAATACCAGCTCTTGAGGATAGTGATCCACATGTTGATGAGTTGTTGGAGAGTATTAGTGTTAGATTATGGATGTGACGACAGAACTTGAGTCCAGAATGCTATCCACAAGCAAAGAGGAGTTGAAGTGGGCTGTTAAATTATGGATTTCGCGGCACAACAGAGAGTTTAGTGTTTGGGAAGTGAAGAAAGATTATTGGACTGTTAAGTTTAAGCGATGGGATTCTGGATGTGAGTGGATTCTCTGAGGTAGGAGAACTTTATCAAATCTATGGATGATTGGAAAATACATACGGAGGCACACTTGTCAAATGGAGGAGCCGTTTAAGATGCTCCATAATAGGTCATTTGTCCGTCGTGTAGGAAGAAATAGAACTACACGTATTCAAAACGAGATGGAGGCGGATCGTTCAACTTATGCCTTACGTGGAATTTGTACAGAGACAGGGCATGACAGGCTTAATTGCCCTTATTGCATGTATAGCACCTGCAGGCATTAGCTTTTGGTTTTTATATGGCTATAAATTAAATCTTTCTGATGTATTGCAGTTGCTATGAGTGAAATAGATCGATTTCCATTGTTTTGGAGTTATGATCGTTTCTATAGTTCTGATGTTGTTTAGTTTGTTGTTATCATTGACTTCTGTTAGTTTCAATCATTTCAATGACAGTAGGTAAATACTCCAACCACTGCATTGTTTATAGTGAAGTACATTTTACGTAATACTCCCTCCGTTTCATATTAAATGAGTTAGTTTCACTCGGCACGGAGTTTAAGGAAAAAAAGGAAGACTTTTGAAATTTGTGGTCTTAAAAGCTTAAGGGGTAAAGCTTTGTGGGGCTATGATTTTTGTGTGGTTATAAAAGTTTCTCATTAAGGATAAAATGAGTAAAATAATGAGTTTAAAGTTGAATTATTTCCAAATTTAAAAATGTGTCATTTATTTTGAAACAGACTAAAAAGGAAAGTACCTCATTTAATATGAAATGGAGGGAGTAGAATTTACTCTCTCGGTTTCAATTTATGTGAACCCATTTAACTGGGCACGGAATTTAAGAAAAAAGAGAAGACTTTTGAACTTGTGGTGGAAAATGAGGCACATATATTTTGTGTATCTATAAATCATTGTATAAAGATAAATTGTTTCCAAAAAAAGAAATGGGTCATCTTTTTTTCACGGACTAAAAAGGAAATATATTCACATAAATTGAAACGGAAGGAATAATATATTAAGGAATGCATTTTAAAGTACCATGACATAATAGAAGTTAATACACTGTTTAACGCATAATAAAATACATAAAGCATTAAGATTGCTCATTAGGCATATTATCTGGATAATCTTCACTCTTTGTTTATACAAAATGATAAAAGTTCTATGACCTAGCTTCTGGTATTTGAACTAGTTATGATTACCCTAACTTTACCTTGATGCCTTGGCGTTTCCTATTTCAAACTTTCAATTAATTGGAAGAGCCAGTGGCTATCTTGCACTGGAGAGGGTGAAGTCAACTCTTCCCGTAGCAGGGGGCATCACTCATAGACAATGAAATTTTAGAATGATATATAAGCTACCAGTTTCAAAAAAATGATTTTATAATGATATATGGAGGCAGATCTAACACATAGGCAGTGAGACTAGCTCGAACTCTCTCTATATATATATATATAGTGTGTGTGTTTATATATAGTATTGAGGCAGATCTTACATATAAGTGGTGACACTGCCTCGAACTGGGAGTATATATATCTATGTATCTGGAAAAGGCTTCTTTCACCTTCTTTAGCCGAGGGTGTATCGGAACCAGTCTCCCTACCCTTCCAGGATAGGGGTAAGGTTGCGTACATCTTACCCTTCCCAGACCCCACTTGTGAGATTATACTGGGGGTTGTTCGTTGTGTTTTTTAATTAGCTAAGTGGTGCAATCACTGTATTTAAATTGTGGATTCGCCTCTGGATTAATAAACTACTATCAGAAACCTCTGTATGTGTTTTCTAAACAATCAATAATGTTGCTATGTATACTGAATCAATATTTTGGTTTTGTATTGTATACATTTTTTGTACGAGCTTTTTTTGTTTCTTTTAGTTAAAGGAAATTACCATAGTTTACTTCATTGAAGAAAAAAGTATATTACCATAGTTTTCTTCTTGTTTCAATAGTTGGTGTTTCTGTTTTGTTGAATCAGTAGAACTTTTCTTGTAAGCTTTTAGGTTAGATCTGTTCTTATAATTCAATAATTTATCTGATAACTCATGTTTCTCAAATACGTAATAATGGATTTTTAACTGAACTGCACTTTTGGTTAAACCAATAATCCTCCACCAAGTTTTTTTTTGTTGAATCCAGTATCCAGAAGTTTAAACTTCCATGTGATGTGGAAGATGAATTGGCTTGGGGCACATATTGAAACTTGGCCGAAGCTTATGAATGTTATTAGATATGTAAATACAGTGACAATGTTGGTAGAACGATTCAGATAATGCAAAGAGAGGAATAGGAGATATTTCTCATGGTTAACTAATAAATTAGTGATCAAATTACTTGTTAAAGAGTACAATGTGATATTAAAACTTTTGATGGCACAATTTTGTTCAGAGAAATTCGGAGATGCCGTTTGGGTGTATGTGGATGTTCAGGGAGATTGACTCTTGAGGATTGTAAATTTCACAAACTTAGTGTTTGCAGTTGCAACTGTCCATCTTTACATAAGGTTCTTTACTCCTTTCCGAGTAAATAATAAGTGTCGATCTGTATAATACTGATTGATTGACCTTGTATCACATTATACGTGTATTTATAATTTAGTTCAATCTGAAATCAAGTTCTTGCTGCAGAACAGCTTATCCAATGTCAAGAAAGTTTTGGTGGTGACTGCACCAACTAAATTATTCAGTAAAGAATTTTCACCACCTTGTGCATATACATATGGAGTACTCACAGCTTGTGACCATATGCGTGTAGCATGTTTTAAAGAACATATGATCTATCCTGTTTCCATTCCATGAGGAATAACTGGATGTCTATTTTCCTTTTCAGGGTAAGAGCTTAAGAGCAATCAGATAAAGCAAGCCTGTATCAGCACTACAAATAAATGAACAGTTGCATTCAAGTTAGCGTGATCTTCTAATTCATTCTGCAGGGATATGCCAGGCATGAAGCTCCTCGCGCGTTTTAGATCTTTACGTGCCTGTAAAGATCTTCATGTAATCACAGGGCCGCTGCAATCTCGTTCGTTTCAACCTGATTTTATTCCTAGAGATCCCAATGCCAAGCCCATAAGATACAAATACCCTGCTGTCTTTGATCCATATGGCCCTCGACCTCCACCTTCAGACAAGATCATTCATCTCGCTGAACTAATTGCTGCTCTACCCCCTGAAGAACGTAGGCATATTAGTCCATTACTCCAGGAGAAACTAAGACTCCCGAAGCTGAAACCAATTTCAGTAGAAGGCATGGATTTGGGTGCAATGGGAGGAGTAAGTGGTGGACCTGCAAAAGCCGAGGAGAAGAAGGTAGAGAAAACAGCATTTGATGTCAAGCTGGAGAAATTCGATGCAGCTGCAAAAATCAAGGTGATCAAAGAGGTACGTGCGTTCACGAGTCTAGGATTGAAGGAAGCCAAGGATCTGGTTGAAAAGGTGCCTGCTATACTTAAACAAGGAGTGACGAAAGAGGAGGCGAATGAAATAATAGAAAAGATCAAAGCTGCGGGTGGAGTTGCTGTCATGGAGTAACTATCTCTGCTAGGTTCAGAATTTTCCCCTTTTACATCCTTTTTTATTAGATCAAGTAGATATGCCATCTTTCAGTATCACAAATTTGTTTACCGGTTTATGCTTTACCTTTTCCAGGCATAAGGTGTAATTGGTTGTATGCCGAATTATTCTCAAGTTTTTAAAGATCTATGAACTCATTTCACCAGGTAGTTCTTGGCTATGTTGGTTGGACTTTCCAAAAATGTTGCCGATTGCGTGTCGGATCCTCCAAAAGTAGTGTATTTTTGGAGGACCCACAAGGGTGCGATAATACTTTAGGAGAGTCCGCGCAACACAGGTTTTAGGTGAGTTGTTAAACGATCTTCCTGTTTAGTTTTAATACGATATACTCGAGTACAGATTTGATCCAACCATGAGGTGGTGGTGGGATGGTTGGATCCCTCCATCCTTGATCAGAGGTTCGTGTTCGAGAATTTTTTGGAAGGAATTCTTTACCTCCTTAGTTGGCCTACGCGGCCCTACTACGGATTAGTGGGGCATTCCAGATACTGGATAATTAAAACCGAAAAATAATTGCCTGTATATTCTGTAGTTTCTAGTTTCGTTTATTCTTTTTATCTTCTTCTCGGATTGATTGCCCAGCAAGTGTATGTTGTAGACGAAAAGCATTCGTTGGTTCCCTCTAAATGGTTGCTTATATCCTCCTAATCTTACAATTTTGCAATAACAACCACCAAATTTATACTAGCATGAGTGCATATTGCTTCTTGTTTTAGGCACATAGCTTATGGTTTAAATACTCTTCAATTCAAAAGTCATTGCTTGTTCTAATTATGGGTAACTTCTATTGGCACTTGATATTTAACTTTTAAGTTGTAACTGTGCTATTTGACAACTATTGTCCAAGTAGAACTTTTGTAGACGTTCAAATTCTGTAGAACTTTTGTAGACGTTCAAATTCTGTAGAACTATTAAAAAACTAACTTTTAATATGAACATTAACTTGAGAAGAGTTGCAGTTTTGGCAGAAGGATAATAATAAACTAATTGGTCCAAAAGTAACCCAAGTTAAAATATTACTAATACAGAAGTGATGTAACCCACTACAGCAAAAGGTAGGTAAAAGTAAGACAAGTGAGGCGGAGCCAGAGATCAAGTTACGAGTTCGGTAGAACCGACACGTAAGTTGCCGTGCAGTTGATACTGAACCTGTGACCATGCCGGGCAGTTTATGATATTGAGCCTGTGAGGCTGTGACCACGTCGGGTTGGTAGCACGTTGAATTGGCCGTGCTTGCATGTGGAGTAACTTTGGTCCAAATGTTTTATTTTTCTTAAAAGTTTTGTTTAAAATGTACAAATTACTAGCTTAGACCTCAATAATTTAAAGGGACTAGAATCTTGAATCGATAAGTTTCAAGTTCTGGTTCCGTCTCTTATTATTTCTTTCTCCTAAACGAAAGGTGTCAAGCTTGAGTTCGGATAATGGAGAATCTTTTGATAGAGATAGCTTTGCTAGACGCGAATCTATATTTAGTTGAGTTGCCAGTGAAGGAAAAACAAGTGTGTTGTCTAAAGAACCATAAATTGTAACATCAATAAGGAAGCCGAAACATTCAATCAACGTCATTTCTTAATACTAGTAATTAATGGAAGGCTAGAGTAAGCTGAAAATAGGCCTAATATTTTGCTTGTCCTAGTCTCCTGTTTTGCCAAAATGTAGGACAATCACATGCCAACTTCTTCCACTAAGTACAGTAATTGACAAGATGACATTTGAATACTATTTCATAGACCTTGGCTGCATTGAGAGGGTAGCTGAATTTGATTGTGCTATGAAATCGTCTTTGTTAGGAAGTACTTTTTCTTCTAAGACCTTTTGGTATAAATCTGGATTTAGTCAGGTTTCAATGAAGGTAAATGACATTGAGTAGAAAATCAAAACAATAAAAAATAAAAAGTAATGCAATAAAAAAAGATTATTTGAATTCTTTTATTCTTCCTGAATTTAAGAGCCCGTTTAGACATAAGAATTTTTTAATTTTTTTCGCAAAATTTTTTAATCTTTTTTCGAAATCAGTGTTTGGCCACAAAATTTCCAATTTTCACTTGAAGATGAATTTTGGAATTATTCGAAAATTTTAAAAACTCTAAAAAAGTTGTTTTTCAAAATTTTCACTCGGATTACTCACAAAAATTCAAACAACCCAAAATAATATTAATGTTCAAACACAATTCTAATTTTCAAATACCATTTTCACTTAAATTCCTTTTTTATTTTATTTTTGGAATTTACAATTCTCGTGTGCAAACGCCCACTCAGTCAGCCAAATTTAGATTCGCATTCCAATAGACTTTTCCTAATGTATTTCAGAAAACTGTGAGTATGTTTTGATCCATTCGTACAATTAGGAGGGTACAAATCGAATCGGAAAATCGCAATAAATCGAAAAGTCAAATCAAACCGATTAAAACACCTAATTAGATTTGGTTTGATTTAATTTGGTATTGAGTGAAAAAATCCGAACCAAACTGACGTATAAATATATAATTTGTGTATATACATTTAAGACTTCTATAGAATTTCTTTATAAAATGTCTAAAAAATTTGCGATTCTCTTAGGAGATGTAAATTTAGTTAAATATGAAGTGCTCCATATTTATTAAGTTTAAATAATGATTGTATGATCACTTTCTTATCAAGTGTTAGTGAAATGCGTCAATCTCTTTGTTATTTCATATTCATATGTCTATCTCTTAAATTCTTATATCTTTTTCGAATTTGAAATGATATTGCTATAATTTAAAACTAAATAGAACATATCATTATATAGGTTCATATTTATTTTTATATTTTATTAAATTTGGTTAACCTTGAACGTGCACATCAATATAAAATTATTCTCAGGCGATCAAAAAATAACTATCACATGTTATTGAGAATTTTTTTTTTTGATAAATAAAACCTTTTATTACCAATAGTAAATCAGTACAAGAAGGAAAAAACTGCATGTGGATTACTAAGAAAATTCTTCCATAAAAATATCTTAATAGAACATATATTTGTCAATTATTTTTTTTAAATTTTACTAAAAAAATATTTACTTATAAAAAGTTTGATAAAGTAAGATTGAAATAATATTCATATAACATAAGAAAAAAAACTGACAAAATCAAACCAATCCAAACCGATTAGTTGGTTTGGTTAGATTTTGATAAAAACCGAACCAACCTAATCCATATACACCCTTACTTGAAATCCACCAAAAAAAATGTACTTTATGCTTAAAGGTTAAATATAAAATTTCCCTATATTTGAAGTGTGTTCTATGTTAGAATCTCTTACCCTTATGTCAGGAGTTTTTTCCTTTTTAACTTTTATTTTGAATTGAATATATATATATATATATATATATATATATATATATATATATATATATATATATATATATATATATATATATATATATGTGTGTGTGTGTGCGCGCGCGCGCGCGCGCGTGATGAATTCAGTAGTATATACATTAACAATCATGGTAAAATTGGTTCATATTAAATGACCAAATTATAGCATGACACGTGGAACTGGAGACATGCATGTTTACCTCGAAATAAAAGTAACAATTAAAGTTGTAATGTGATTATAAGGATACATGATTTAATTAAATACAAATTAATAAATAGCTAAATAAATAAAAGAATTAAACGATTTAAATGGAACAAACTAATGTAATAGCAAATTAGCGACCTCGGTTTGGAATAAACTCGAGATCAAGCGTTAAGAACCACAAGAATAACAAGAACAATACGAACAAAATAGACAATAAGAGCAATAGAGAATTAAGAGTGAGTAAAAAAGCAGAGTGTTCGTATTTCTCAGTGAATGCGTCTATGATTCATGTGTCCCTTACAAATGAATAAGGTTCCGCTTTATATAGTAGAGGAATCATAAATAAGGTACAACTCTAATTTCGGAAGTAAAATACATGATTGATATCAATAACCGTTAATGGTTTTGCCAATTTCGAGATTCCCGCCGAGATTGGTGGTCGATTGCGGATATCTCGTTATTCGTTACTTCGGTGTCGATTTAGCCTGATACCAATCCCTCAGTCTTCGTGTTCTTCGAGCTCGAAGTTGCTTCGATACTGAATCCCTCTCGAGGAAGACCCTCGAGCCCGTAAAATCGGGGTGGCCGATTTTAACCATATACAGATAGTCCCCGCGTTTCTTGGAATGAAATGATAAGAAATGATTTGTGCCTCTATTCCTCGACCATGACGTCGTCTCCATGACGTAAGTGATGGATGTGACCGAAATGTCCCGTCGGTTCGGTTCCCAAGAACCATCAATGCATGTCAGTCGTCGGTCGGCCCCTAGTGATGCTGAAACGTCGTCTCAAGCCTATAAATACCTCTTCTTTAGTTGATTCAAATACTTTGCTTTGATCATAAACTCTTGAGTTCCCAATCCTTCTAATCCTTCTTATATTTCCCTCATCGCGGCTCTTTACACCACCGTTGTTTTCACCGGAGCTACCAGTTTTACACATTCTTTCTACTTCCTTTATATACACAAATGGCAAAAACCTCCAAAACAGTGCCGCAAAAAGAGAAAGCTTCATCTTCTTCCTCCCGGCCGGCCGGCGATTAGACGCCGACAGAACCTCGTATCAAGGAATGTGTCACGGGGCCAATTGACTTAACTCCCAAATTCAAAATCGAAAGGCCCTCCTCATCCCTAGGTCACTGTGAACCCATGTCCCGATACATCTTCTCAATATCGGAAGGTGACCTCGAGAGGGTGAAAGAGGACTGTGGCTGGGAAAATATGGAAGTGGTGGTTCCTTCCCTTGAGGAGAATATCACTACTTACGTAAAAGGGTAGCTTAGTGTATATACCTACCCTTTCACTTTGGGCTTGGGTCCCATGGACCCAGTCATACTTGACTTCTGTCGTCAGTACCGAGTAACCCTCGGTCAAATATATCCATCATTCTGGCGCATTGTCAATTTGATCAGGTTCTTTTCAAGCAAAGTCGAGGGAATGGCCTTCACCATCGATCATATGATAAGACTATATTGCCCACGCCTTTATGGAGGTGGGTTAATAAAGTTGCAGCGTCGAGCTACAAAGATGGTATTCTCAAGTATTGATGAAGACAAAGACCGAGGTTGGATGGGACGATTCGTCCAAATCAAGACCTCCGATTTGATTCTGATCGAGAAAATGCCATTCCCAGAAGAATGGAACATGAAACGTAAGTGCGACTTCGATTCAGGTATTTTACTGTTTTGATTTCTTTATTCCTTCGCTGACTCATGTACTCTTCTCATGATGTAGCTTCTCATTGGTTTCCCTATGCAATTCCGGATCTCGGAGGCTGGGTTCGGCAGCTGGCCTCCACATCTACCTATGCCGAACGTTGTTGGCGCGATTTGGCCAAAGGCCAATGGGAGGACAAAAACCATGGTGAGTCCCTTTGCTTGTACATCGAAGTTTCCTTTGTAGTAAAATTCTTGCTAACCCAATTTATTTACGTGAAGGCCTTAGTGAAACTGTGGCCATGAGGCCACCTCCGCCTGAGGAGGAGGAGGCGTCGAAGACGATTAAAGAGAGGAAGAGGAGAAGGGATTCCTCTTCCAATACCCCCAAGCCAAGAAAAAATAAAGCTCGGAAGTCGAAAGTCGAGCCTTCTTTTCCTTGTATCGATGAAGGAGGTGAAGATGACGACTGCCAGTTGGTATCTCAAAACACTAGGTCTGCCGAGCTGGTGGAGTTCGAGGCGGCTCCTCCTCGACTGAGGGCATTTTGGAGGAGGGCCCGAGCAAAGTCCCTGAGCAATCGGGTGGTGAGGATGCATTCTTCCGTGATAACCAGCCGGTGGAGGTGCCTGAAGGGTCTAGCCCCGAGGCCCTTCAGAAGGAAAATAATTTCCCAAGTGATTCACTTGGGATAGTCTACATCGGTGACTCGCTGTGATAGTATACATCGGTGACCCGCCGCTCGGTCCCTCATTCTCCGAGGGGAAATTCCAAGTAGATCGAGCCATGGTTACTCCTAAAGTGGGACAGGCACATGAGGGGAATGGCATATTCCGAGATTGCTTCACTGGAGTCGTCGATGGGCCCGAGTTAGACGCTTTGTTCATGTTTGACGAGGCCCGGTGGTTTCTGAAGCAAGTAAGTTTATTTTCTTCGCATTTATATTCATGTTTACTTCATATTTCTTCGAGTCGGGCCCTTTTCTTTGTATACAGAGCATGGTGCTTGTCGCGCCTCCTTTTTCTCGCGAAATCGGGTTTCGTCATTTTTGGGACAACTCCTTTTTTGGGAGGGTAAGGAATTGGAATTGGAAGAGTCGCCACCTAACGGATTAAGGTGCGTTAGGCACCTAGAGCAAATAACTCGTTTAACTAGTTTACATCACCAGAGATCGGGTAAGGGCTCAAATTACCTTGAGGGGAAGGTGTTAGGCACCCCTCGAGGTCCACAACGGTGGGTCCCGGTCGAACTTAAATTAAGAGAATTAGTCTAAAAGGGAAGAAAGCAATTGGGACAAATAAAACATTCAGTTTATTTTTTAAACAGGAATAGGGGGTCCTAGGTTTTTTAGCCTATAGGATCACCCCGTGCAATACTTTGTAACTGCCTCAAGTCGGGGTGTTACTCGTAGCATTAGCGCACGGACTATCTTCTCCTCACTACCCAATTACTATCTTTGAGTTGTTGCTTATGCGTTCTAGTCGATTCTAGCTCATACCCTATGCGTGCACTACACGTCCCTTACCTATGGCCCTAGAGGTATTAGGACCTCTATTTCGGATAGTTCTAGACCCAACCTATGTTGCTAAAAAATGTAAAATCTAGGCGACGGGAAAAAACAAATAGAACTTTCAGATAAAAACAAGTACGAGCTCATATTTACCTCCACATATAAACAACAAAGGCACACAATTGATTTTTTACAGTTCCTATAGGTAGTGTATCTATGCGAGAAGACAAATGCAGAGGCAGTTTTATTAAAGCGGGTGTTAAAATCTATTATTTGCCTATGGATTTTATTCAATATAAATCTGGGCACTTCAGGCAGTAATACATCCCAATTATAGACCCAGAATTGAACCCTACAAATATATTACCTAAGTGATTGATAGTAGCGATTGAATTCAGAATCGACCAACAGGATTATATAGACATGATTTCTACGAGCTTATTAATTACAGACCTATCGATATGACTTCTAGGTGTAGCACTGATTTTAACTTATAGAGATAGGTTTTATTCCCCTTTTAATCCTATATGCATGCTTTCTAATTACTGAATTGATTTAAATCCTATAGGCATGATTTCTAGGTTTGAAACTGATTTTTTTATTCTATAGGCATGATATCTATTATTGGATTGATTTAAATCCTATAGGCATGATTTCTAGACTGATTTTTATCTTATAGGCATGATATATATTAACCGTGTGTGTGCAGAAATTATTCAAATTGCCAGCAAATCAAGCAAATCAGACATCAAGGTCCTATAGGCATGATTACTAATGCACATTTGTTGGATTAATAGATCCTATGAGCAGAAGTTCTAATATGTATTTTATGTCAACCTTATAGGTAGGATTTCTACTATGCAGATGTAAAACACAGAATTAAAACGAAAGTCCTATAGGCAGGATTTCTAATATACAAATGTAAAATACTGAATTAAAACGAAAGTCCTATAGGCAGGGTTTCTAATATGCAAATGTAAAATACATAATTAAAACGAAAATCCTATAGGCAGGATTTCTAAGCACAATATAGAACTCACACAGTTTTCACTAAATGAACCGAATTGACAGCATAATTAAATCCTATAGGCAGGATTTCTAAGCACAATATAGAACTCACACAGTTTTCACCAAATGAACCAAATTGACAGCATAATTAAATCCTATAGGCAGGATTTCTACCTAGTTTAACAAAAGGACATAAGAGAACCCCCCCCCCAGCTTTACTAAATATCCCCAAATCTGTTTATTACAAGGTATTACAGCCCAGAATAACAAATGAATTACATAATAATATTGAGACACTATATGTAGCCTTCATAGGCCCAAATGAACCTGGGAACCAGGCCTTCTAACATAACAACCTTGAAGCACAGCATAGTGATTTATCCACAACCCATTATAACTATGTTTCCAGTGTGTCAAAGTTCTCAAGGGCCTGAGGGACACCGGGCAATACTCACACCGGAACCACACGTTCAGAAGATAGTTCATAAGAGACTGGAAAACCAGTCCCCAATGTGTCAGAGTTCACAAGAGTCTCATGTGGACCCTCATCAGTGCTCACACTGGGGGGCTGAGAACCTAAGGGACTAAGAGTGGGGGTTTAAAAATCAATACATAAAAGGGAATTGGGGTAGGTTTTAAAACAGTTTGATTTCAGAAGAAACAAGGTTTAGAACATTGAGTTGCAGGCAGAACTGCACCAAGAAACAAACAAGGTTCATACTTAAGCACATAGGTAAGTTAAAAGTCTGGTTAAGCTAAATATCTATACTAGTACTTATGGCAATCATTGTTTAAAATAACTAAGTTGGCCATACACATGAATTAAGCAGACATGACACATGAGTTAAGCAACAAACTAACTGATTACATGTTTATAGTATGCAAAGTTAAGAATAGGTATAAGATTAACAAACAATGCATGAAACAAATTAGACATTAGGTTAACTTATAAGAGGATTCATATTATTCAAAATGACTTAATCCTAAGTTAACAGTGTTACTCATAGAACTAAATGGAATCATAGAATCAAAGCATAGCGAATGAAATTACAAAGGGTTAGGGCATACCAGTTAAGTAACAAAGCAAGTAAATATGCCACAGTAGTTAGGTTCCAGAATAACTTGGCCTTGGCTTTCAGCCGGCCAAAACCAAAGGCATTACCACAGAATCAGAGTAAGAAAGCTTAAGTTTTAGTGAGAGTATGAGAGTTCGAGTTTGTCCCAAAGGGGAGAAGGATAAAGAGTTTAAATAGTACTCAATTTGGCAGACAAATAAGGTAATAAATCAATCGTGCATAAATAAGGAATGAAAATAATTCTAGAATCAATTGAAATCAGGTTCAATCAATTAGCAGAACATAACAACGTATAATCAGGCAAGCACTACTTAGATTAAGAAAAGTATTACACATAATTAATCAATAGTCAGATGTCGGATCCAATAAAGTAAGGAAATAATGAGAACAGGGTAAATCGAATAAAATAAGGAAATATCAGTACCATACAAAAAAGGAAAGACTAAAATCTCAGTAAAAGATTTCAAAACCCTATTTTTTTATAAAATCAGCGGAGAAAATAAGGGTAAAAGTTACATGTTTCATGGAATGAATATAGACGGGCACATATTCACATAATCAAACAGATATGGCCCTAAATAAAAGGTTCAAAACGCTAATTTAAGGTAAGACATAAAAATCGATAAAGTCAAAAGTAAAGAATATAGACAGAGAGTTATTAAAGAAAAACATAAGATTGAACCAAATCTGGTCAGATTAAAGAGGGTTAAAACCCTAGTTTCAGGTAAGTAAAAGAGTTAACGAAAAATAGGCAGATTTATGAGTAGCAAAGTGAATATAGACGAAGAATAACATTAAATCGAACTAAAATTGAACCAAAGATCTGAAAACCCTAACCTTAGGTTAGGTATGAATCAATACAAGATACGAAAATATTCGTACTCATATAGGAAAGCTGATGAACATATATGGAAACAAAATTAAGTTGGAGATTTGAACCAGCCTTGGTTCGATCTCCACAGAATCTACTTGCCACAATTGGATAACTGGTAAATAAGGGAGGCCAGATAAGGTAAGGAATCGCTAAATGATTCCATTTCTGGGTAGGAACCAAGAGGAAATGGGAGCGCGACGCTAGGGTTTCAGAAGAGAAAAAGGGGGGAAGGAGATGAGAGGAGAGTTTAGTGACGGTGTGTAGATGGGAAATGAATTAGGGTTAGGAGAGTTGGTATAATTAAAAGGGTGGGGTGATTGTGAGTCGTTGATCTTCAAAGATCAACGGTTGGGATCTTAAAGGGGATTGGGTCAGGGTTTTAAACGGGTACGGGTACGGGTTTGACAGGTATGGGGCTGGATACGGGGTGTTGTGCTGGGGTAATAGGTAGGCTAGGTCCGAAATTAATTAAGAAAAGGGGCTAGGTTTTAAATACACAATTAAATCAGTAAAATAATTTATAAAAATAATCAAATAATAAAAATGTCATTTGTGTATGAAAATGATTTAAAATAATGACTTAACATCATGAAAATATAAAAAGCCATTTTTCTCTATAAATAATGTAATTATGCATATATGTGCTATTTTTGTAAAAGTATTGCAATTATAGCCTAAAGATGCAAATATAATTATACATAAAAATATTTAAAACCCAATATGAATATGAATGATAAAAATTAAATAGTAAATTATTATAAAATTATTTGTGATGAAATTAATAATTATTTATATAATAAAATATAAGAATAAATTGATTAAAACCTTTAAAAATTCTAGAAAATTATGAAAAAATACTTGATGATGCTCATGAACTATTTGAAGGTATATGTGCATTTTTTTAAAAATATATGTGGGAAAAATTGGGCATCAACTGCTGCCTCTCTTTACCCGGGAAGGATGAAAGAGTTGTCGGGTAAAGACATGATGACCAATTTTGACCAAATAGGGTGATTTGAAAGATATTGGCCGCACTCCAATTTTTCGACCTGCCTATATATCCCTGATTTTACAAGAATCAGGTCGTGTGTAGTTCTGGATCCAACGGTGAAATAAACCGACGGAGTTATTGCAAAAACGGACCAAGGTTCCGAGTAGGATTACTTGGGATTTGAAACGGTTATGGGTGAATGGTCAGGTTTGAAATGATTTGAAGGATATGAGTAGGAACCGGAGTGGGATCGCTCCTGTTGGGATAACAGTTACTTACCGGGTCAGCTGCAAATCTACAAAAATATACTGCAAGCACATATGTATAGATTATTGTGTAAATTTAGACATGATGCAAATTTCCTTTGGACCATGAAGACTGTCTTTGAACAGTGAGGATAACGTCCTTAGACCATGATGTCCCAGGCCATGAGTTGTGTGGTAGGGGATTCGCAGGCCATGAAATGATGTTCTCGGGCCATGAAGATGGTGCCTCCGAACCATGACGCCTTTGAATAATGATGTGCAAGTTTGAGAGATCCTCAGGCCATGGCATGATGTCTTCCGGCTATGAGGATGATGCCTTCAGACTATGATGCCTTCGGACAAGTTGGCGGTGCTTCAGCCTATGAGGTGTAGAGACATGATGCTAGAGGTAACAAGACAAAGCTTAGTCTTGTGTGAAGTTGAGGGAAGAGATTAGCCCGAGAGAGGAGAACAATGCAAAAGTGAGACAGTGCTTAGTCTCGTGTGAGATTCAGGACAGTTCTTAGTCCCATGCAAAGAGAAGGCAGTGCTTAGCCTTATGCAAATAGAGAGGTAGGGCTTAGCCTCATGCAAGGATTTGAGACAAGGCTTAGTCTCATGCAAAGAGAAGGCAGTGCTTAGCCTTATGCAAATAGAGAGGCAGGGCTTAGCCTCATGCAAGAGTTGACACAGAGCTGACATTGTGTCTTGTGTATAGCAGTCATGTTGTTGCGACAGTGCTTATGATGATGGCATAGTCTTGCATCCAAAGAAAATTTGTGCGTTTTATGGGCGAGGTTGGTTCATGCCTTTGTCTTCTTGCTTTTCTCCACTCTGCCTGAGGATCCTGTTCGAGTCACCATGGGTAGCATTTGGCTAAAAATAAAGTATCTTTTCAAAAACATGCGTGTATAGTTTTCAAAGACGTAGTAATATGTAGTTTAAAATTAGTTAGATGAACCAGTAACTGTGACATTATTAGAGACATTGCGACTTCCTTTGCCGTATAATTTTGAGGGTCCTCCTCAAAATTCTACCCAGTTAACTAGATGACATTTCTGACCGTTCCGTATGTTGCGGTTGGCTGAACTTGATTCGAAATTTTGAGGGTCCTCCTCAAAATTCTGCCCCAGTTTTTTATTGTGGGGAAAATGGAATTTTTATTGAATTGTGACCGAACCCACATGGTTGCCTATGTATAGCCTCTTAAATGGGAATTAGGTCGAGCGTAGTTCAATTTACATCATATGAAGAAACATAAATAGTTTACACATAGTATCTTTTGACTGCATCTGAATTGATAGGCTTCAGCCAGATTTCTCCATCCATATCTGCGAGTATGAGTGCTCCTCCTGTCAATACTCTGTGAACCATGTAAGGGCCTTGCCAGTTGGGAGAGAATTTCCCTTTGGCTTCATCTTGATGCGGAAAGATCCATTTCAGCACCAGCTGCCCCGGCATGAACTGTCTTGGTTTGACCATTTTGTTGAAAGACCTAGACATTCTATTATGACAAAGCTGACCGTGACATATTGCATTCATCCTCTTTCTGTCTATGAGGTCTAGTTGCTCATAGTGGCTCCTTATCCATTCCGCGTCGCTGAGTTTGGCTTCTTGTATGATTCTCAAAGAAGGAATTTCTACCTCGGTGGGAATGACAACTTCGGTACCATAAACCAGCAGATAGGGAGTTTCCCCGTTGATGTGCGGACTGTGGTACGGTATCCCAGTAAGGCGAATGGTAACTTCTCGTGCCATTTCTTGTGATTCTCTACCATTTTCCTTAGTATCTTCTTGATGTTTTTGTTGGCGGACTCCACGGCTCCATTCATTTGAGGCCTGTATGCCATGGAATTCTTGTGCTTGATTTTGAAAGTTTCACACATGGATTTCATTAGATCACTGTTGAGATTGGCAGAATTGTTAGTGATGATGGACTCTAGAACCCCAAATCGACAAACAATCCGATCTCTAACGAAATCTGCAACGACTTTCTTGGTTATAGCTTTGTAAGATGCAGCCTCAACCCATTTGGTAAAGTAGTCGACGACTACCAAAATGAACCTATTCACGTTTGAAGCAGTGGGTTCGATCGGCCCGATGACATCCATTCCCCAGATAGTAAAAGGACAAGGTGCGCTTGTTGCATTAAGCTCGTTTAGAGGCACCTGTATCATGTTTGCGTGTATCTGGCATTAGTGGCATTTCTGAACATACAGGATGTAGTCTGTTTCCATGGTCATCCAAAAGTATCCGTCCCTGAGTATCTTTTTGGCCAAGACAGAGCCGTTCATATGTGGGTCGCAGGTTCCAACATGTATCTCCTCGAGCAATTTGGAAGCCTCTTTGGCGTCAACACACCTTAACAGTCCTAGATCGGGAGTTCTTCTGTACAGGGTTCTTACGCTCTGGAAGAAGTGATTGGACAACCTCTGAAGTATGTGTTTTTGAGTATGGTTTGCATGCTCCGGGTATTCTCCTTTTGCCAAGTAATCTTTGATGTCGTGGAACCAAGGATTTCCGTCAGTTTCTTCTTCAACATGAGCACAGTATGCCAACTGATTATGGATCCTCACCGGAATGGGATCAATGAATTTCTTGTCTAGATGTTGTATCATTTATGACAAGGTGGCCAATGCGTCTGCAAATGCATTCTGAATTTTGGGGACAAGCCGGAATTCTATCTTCGTGAATCTCTTCTTCATTTCTTGTACATGATGCATATATGGTAGTATTTTGGTATTCTTGGCAGCCCATTCTCCTTGTACTTGATGTACCAGCAGGTCTGAATCATCGATCACCAGCAGCTCCTAAATATTCATGTCAACAGCCAAGTTGAGCCCTAATATGCAAGCTTCATATTCCGCCATATTGTTAGTGCATGGGAATATGAGTTTTGCATACACTGGATAATGATGCCCGATTTCTGATACCAAGACGACTTCGATACCGACTCCTTTGAAATTTGCAGCTCCATCGAAAAATATTCTCCAACCATCATAGGCTTCAGCAATGTCCTCTCCTACGAATGATACCTACTCATCAGGAAAATACGCTTTTAGGGGTTCGTATTCTCCTCCTATAGGATTTTCTGCAAGATGATCTGCCAATGCTTGTCCCTTGAATTCTTTCTGAGTTACATAGATGATGTCGAACTCACTCAACAAGATTTTCCATTTGGCCAGCTTCCCAGTAGGCATGAGTTTCTGAAATATGTACTTCAGGGGATCCATCATTGATATGAGATATGTAGTATAGGCACATAAGTAGTGCCTTAGCTTATGAGCTATCCCGGTTAGGGCGCAACAAGTGCGTTCTAGCAAAGAGTATCGTGCTTCATATGGAGTGAACTTCTTACTTAAGTAGTATATGGCTTGCTTCTTTCTTCCCGTCTCATCATGCTGTCCCAAAACACAACCAAGAGCTCCATCTAACACTAAAAGGTAGAGTAGTAGTGGTCTACCAGGTTCTAGTGGGACTAAGACTGGTGGTGTGGACAGGTATTCCTTGATTTTTTCAAAAGCCTTTTGACAATCCTCGGTCCAACTAGTTGCGGCATCCTTCTTCAGCATTTTGAAGATTGGTTCACATATCACTGTGGACTGTGCTATATAACGGCTGATGTAGTTGAGGCGTACCAAGAAACTCAGCACATCCTTCTTGATTTTTGGTGGTGGTAATTCCTTGATGGCTTTAACCTACGGCAGGTCCAACTCTATTCCTCGGCGACTGACGATGAATCCCAATAGTTTTTCGGCAGGAACCTCGAATGCACACTTTGCGGGATTTAGCTTTAGATTGTACTTTCGCAGCCGGTCAAAGAATTTCCTCAAATCTTCTATGTGATCTGTGGCCTTCTTGGATTTGATAATGACGTCGTCGACATACACCTCTATTTATTTATGTATCATATCATGGAAGATAGTCGTCATAGCCCTCATGTAGGTGGACCCAACATTCTTTAGACCAAACGTCATCATTTTGTAGCAGTACACTCCCCATGGTGTAATGAAGGCTGTTTTCTCTACGTCTTCTTCGTCCATCCAAATCTGATGGTAACACGCGAAGCAATCTACAAAGGACTGGAGTTCATGTTTGGCGCAATTGTCGATCAGAATGTGTATATTTGGCAGCGGGAAATCATCCTTGGGACTTGCTTTGTTTAGATCCCGATAATCAACACAGACTCTGAATTTCCCATATTTCTTCGGAACCGGTACAATGTTGGCCAACCAGGTTGGATATTCAACTACTCTGAGGACCTTGGCTTTGATCTACTTGGTAACTTCCTCCTTGATTTTCAGGCTCATGTTTGGTTTGGATTTCCTAAGTTTCTGATTCACTGGCGGGCACATTGGATTTGTAGGTAGCTTGTGAGCTACTATGGATGTGCTCAACCCTGTCATATCGTCGTATGACCATGCAAAGATATCCTCATATTCTTTCAGGAAACGAGTGTATTCTTCCTTCTCTGACGATGACAGATGGATGCTTATGCGAGTTTCCTTGATGGTTTCGGAATCTTCCAAGTTGACTATCTCGTTCTCGTCCAGGTTGGACTTGGGCTTGTTCTCAAAGTTCTCCACTTATCTAACAATTTCCTCAGGTATTACATCCTCTTCTTCTATTTCTTCCGATTCACTGTCCTTTTGTTGCGTTGTCTCATTACATGACACAGTAGTTGGTTCATCAAGATAAGAAATAGTAATGTTGTAGGGATAAAGATATGAAAGAAAATAGTAATAATAAAACATCAAGCCGTTAAAATGTCAAACAAAGTGATTTCAATAACTCAAATAATGTTTTTCGAAAACGAAACACTAAAAATATTATTTTAAAAAAAATTCAAAGGAAGAAATTCTTTTCAAAAGTAAACAATGCGGTCCAGTTCTTGAATCAGACCTTCCATCAAGGGACTAGTCCGGCCCTTGATGGTGTTGCGGTCCAGTTCTTGAGAAATGCTCCCTTCTCCACTGTCTGAATAGTAAGGCCTTCTTCCTCCTCCTCCTCAACTATCACACAACAATCCATATCATCATCTTCAAAAAACAAATTCCTCAATGCGGCCAAAACTTCTTCTTCTTCCGATCCCCATATTATATCGGCGTGATGGAAGGTCTGATTCAAGTGCGGCACAGGTTTCTCAAGAGGGTATTATGGACCACGCCATGGTGGCGACCAATTCCGATATTCTTTCCAGGTGTACTGATATCCTAGCCCAAAGGTTGTACCATGACGTTTTAGTTGTACTGGCTTGGCGATACCCTGAAGATTCTTGCCAAGCCCCTTACCAGGTCCATACCGTCTCCATGCCAATATGCTTTATATCTTGCTACTCCACCACTTATCTTATTCAATCGCATTAACACGCTCGATGCGATGGTAGGTTTCTCCACCTAACTTCCTTTTGTTCTCCACTACCAGAATAGTCTGACTGGTGTAAATGGGATTGTTTCCATCTCCGTGGATGATCACTTCTTGATGGTTCCATTCAAATTATACAGCCTGGTGCAAAGTAGATGCGACAAGTCCAGCGGCATGTATCCAAGGTTGTCCTAGCAGCAGGTTGTAAGAGGCGGATATGTCTAGCACATGAAATTCAACATCGAACCTGCAGGTAGGACCCATCTGCAAGCATAGATTAGTTTCTCCAATTGTGGCCTTTTGAGACCCATTGAACGCCTTCACATTCATAGTCTTCGCTCGTATTTCATGCAGACCCTTGCCAACCTCTTCAGAGTTGTCAGCGGGCAAATGTTGAAGTTGGACCCTCCGTCTATTCGAACTTTGGCGATGAACTTATCTTCACACTACACTATGATGTGCAGTGCCCTGTTATGGCTCAATCATTCAGGTGGCAGCTCGTCTTCATGGAAGGTGATCTTATGGCTTTCCAACACTTGTCCCAACGTGTTTGCCATTTATCCGCTAGTAATGTTGTTGGGCACATATGCTTCATTCAATACCTTCATCAGAGCATTCTTGTGCGTCTTGGAATTTTGCAGCAGCGACAAGATGGATATATGGGCGGGAGTCTTATTCAGATGATCAACAACAGAATACTCCATTGCTTGTACTTTCCTCCATAGGTCATCCGGACCAGTTTCAATGATGGGTTGTTTGTTGGAAGCTTGCGTACTTGTCTCTCCCAAATGCTCAGGTGTGTAAATTCTGCTCGTTCTGGTCATTCCTTGTGCGCCGGACTCTTTCATCTTTGCTTTCCTCTTTCTCCTAGATTCGGAAACATAATCCCAAGGTACATCGCTGGAACTGAAGGGTGGTGTGGATGCCACCGTCACAGTGAAAGGTGTGGCAACTTCTACTTCAAATAGAGTGGGTATAGCTGCAGGTGGTGTCACTTCTACTTCAAAGGAAGCCAATGCGGCTACCTCAACTTCAACTAGCGGTTGTACCTGTTCCACAATGGGATTGAGCGTGACTGCAGGCTTCTTAGGGTCATCACCTTCCCGAATAAGCCCGATTGATCCCTCGGGATCCCATTCGTCATCATTTTCTATTACATTGGCTCCTTCACCCCTATAATCTGGGAGGTGATTATTGCGGACATTGGGTGTGGATTTTTTCTCCTGTATGACCTTGGTATCAATCAGTGTTTGGATCTTGTCTTTCAAGGTGCGACATTCATCAATAGTATGTCCCTTCATGCCGGAATGGTACGCACACGTATTTTTTGGGTTGACCCATTGAGATGAGTTTTCCATAGCCACGGCGGGAATATGGGTGACATATCCAGCGGCTTTTAATATTTCATACAACTGGTCGATGGGTTCAGCAATAGGGGTGTATTGTCTTGGTGGTTTGCGATCAAAATTGGGCCTGGATTTTTGGTAATTTGGACGAGCTGGAGGTGAATGATAATAGGCTGGTTGGGTATTATAGGTGTGGTAGGCGGTAGCGGGTTGAGGATATCTAGGAGGTGAAGGTTGGTATATGGGTGGAGGTGTTTGGTATACAAATGGATATTTTGGACCTTGGGCCACCATTACTGTCCCCACTTCTTTCTTCTTTGATATGCCACCTGATTGTAGTGATTTGTTTGTGGCCTGCAGCGCCTCAAAATTCGTTACCATTCCACTTTTGATACCTTCCTCAATCCTTTATCCGAGCTTGATGATGTCGGAGAACTTGTGATTCTCGATTACCATTAACCTTTCATAATATTGTGGGTCCTGAGCCCTGACAAAGAACTTGTTTATATGCTCTTCCTGTAATGCCGGCCTGACCTTCGCTGCTTCTGACCTCCACCGAATAGCATACTCGCAGAAAGTCTCAATGGGCTTCTTCTTGAGATTCTGGATATAGAAGACATCTGTGCATTTTTCGTGTTGAATCTGAACCTATCCATGAAGTCCGACACCATGCTTACCCAGTTAGCCCATTTCTTGGGATTTTGACTTATGTACCAAGATAGAGCGTCCCTAGTAAGGCTTCTCATGAACAGCTTTATGTGAATCCTTTCGTCCTTTCCAACCCATACGAGCTTGTCACAGTAGGTTCTCAAATGAACCTTTGGGTCACCCGTTCCATCAAAGATTTCGAACTTAGGAGGTTTGTAACCCTCCGGTAGTTCCACACCTGGATGAATGCACAAATCCTTGTAATTCAGACCTTCAATTCCTTTGCCTCCTTCAAAACCCTGAACTCGGCTTGTGAGTTTCTTGAGCTCCTCTACCATGTTCTTAATGAGCAGGTTTTTCTTGGCGGATTCTTGTGTATATGAGATTGGTTGAGTGGAGTGGGGTAAGGTTTCCACCTATATGGGGTTGTTTTGGTGAATGCTAGGATTTTGGGTGTAGTGGTGATCATTGGTTGAATTTTGAGGATCGGGGGATAGGTTGTGGGGTATTTTGAGGAGTGTGATAAGTGGTTTGCGGATATTGAGTCGGGAGATGCTGATGTTGATGTGGTGTAGATATGGGTAAAGGATTTTGAGGAGGGGTTGCATATTGGTGGGGTGCGGGAGGATTCTGCGGGCGTTGGTTGGGTGTGTTATGAGGAGGTACTAGGCTTTGGGTATTTGGTTGGTTGATATCTAGGACGTTTAGTGTGAGGAAGAGGTTTTCCAAGTTACGGACCTGCTCAAGCTCACCTTGTAGTTCAAGTATTTTCTGTTCAAGCCGCAAAACCAAATCATTTGGTGCCGGAGTACTCCGACCATCAAAAGTTTCCACATTCTGAGCATGTGTGGTGTTGTCTTTTCTGACGCCACTCATATCGTCCATCTTAGATTTCCCTTTGCTTTTTGGTACACTTGGAGGAGGAGAAGGTGGAGGGCCTCTGGATCTAGTATGGTAATTTGATGATGTCAGTATACGCGAACCAACCTTAGGGAATGGGAATAATCAAAAAGAAAGAAAAATAAAAGGTAGCCAAGTTAGTGAGAATTCTGGAAAAAATATTTGCAGTATTTAAACATATATTGCGGGAATGTAAATTCGCATCCTAATTTTGGAGCCTCGTTGTGCCCGAGGTAAGCCTAGCGACAAGTAGATTTGAAGAAATATAATGCCAATAATTGCCTCATTTCATTAGCGTAATAAATAAGACGAATCTAAAACGACAATAAATAAAATAAGTCACTAATGGAACTTGGCCTTATTACATCCGAAAAGTAGTTCTAAAACAAATAAACCTAATCTACTTGGTCCCAGAGGGACCTTCTCCAGGCTTGACTCTTTTGGCTCCATCGATCAGGTTCCCCAGGTTGCGCATGTCCAGCAACAGGTATGCCCTAGCTAGATGTCCTCCTTCGCTACCCTCAACATTCTGGCAGTCTATGACTCTTTTCCTCATCTTCCCTTCTAACTCCATCATACCCTGCTCTAGATATTCCAGCCTTTCATTCGATCTAGTAGCCATTTCCCTCCATTCATTGATTAATTCCAATCGGCCTTGTGTTTCTCCAAATGCTCGGCCTCGGACTCATGAAATCTTTTGCGCAGTCTGTTATACTTCACCTGTGCTTCGGCAGCTTCATCTATGACTCTGTTCCCTTGACCGATCCCTAGCTCGACTATTCCTGCTATGCTATCTTCTAGCCATGATGGGTAAAAGTACACATGCACTGCGTGATATCGATATGGCTCGATGGTGTCTCTTTCCACAATGATCTTCAAGTGCCACATATGTTGAGCTTCACATTTATATGGGATGTCATCATCTTGGAAATCTGCCCTGTAGTGACTCATTTTGGAGACTCGTGGTATAATTTGTTTTTTACCAGCTTGTCTCATGACCCTGATAGGAACATAAAGGTGTATTCCCCTTAACCCGATCAACACCAAGTGTGGAGCATCCCTAGACCTGATGATGAACTCACTAGCGAGGAACCATTCGAACATCCAGTGAACCTGGTCCTTAGTCAAATTGTCGAAAAACTGCACCCATTCTGTAGCATTCCTCGGTTGAGCAAACCTGTCTGGGATAAAGGTCATTCTCTTGGGGTGATGAAAAGCTATGTGATCATTCCACGACCTTCGTGGAAACTCTTGGCGGTATTGACCTCTCTGGAGATGTACTAGCAACCAAATCTGTAGTAGCAGATTACAAACCTCGAAGTGTTTGAACCCCTTCTAGCAGCGATCCAAGGCACGATATATGTCTGCTATAATCATAGGGAAAATAGTATATGTTTGCCCCTCGATTTCTTCCATTAAGGCTTTGGTTACCATGGCCAGTCTGGTGTGAATCCTGTTCATTTTGCTTGGAAACACTATCATACCCAAGAAGAAGACGATGAACACAAAAACCCTGCGATGAATCCAATCCAAGGAAGTGATGGAGAACTCGCCATGAAAGATACGATAAGATTTGTTGTGACCATATCGTTCATAAAGGAAGTCAAAAGGTATGTAGGACTTCTTCAGACACACCAAGTTGTCATTCTTTTTTAAACCCATCATTTTCAGAAACCCCTTGGGAGTGCGATTTTTTGGAATCAATAAACCGGGACTGTCCCAAGGTAGTCCAGTGAATCCCCATATTTCCTCCAAAAGAGGGGTCATTTCTATGTTGCCAACCCTTTCTCCGTCCCAGAACATATTGGCAGCTTCGATCAACATGTTGTTTGGTTGGATATATAATAAGGAAGGTAAGTTTCCCAGGACTCTTTTCACATGATTTTTGTCACTTAACAGAAGGTCTTCCCATCAATCTAGCAATAATGGTGGTATGTTTGACCATGCCAAACCTGGGGACTTCGTGCCTCATTTTCTGCAAAACAAATAAGGTTATACCCTTTCCCCCTCCGGATTCGACTATTTATACATTGACGATTAGCATATTGGCATTTATTTCTCCAAATTAATGCACAGATCATGGTTGTGTCCGTTGGGATTATGGAAACCCCGGTGGACTTTGGACAAGGATTTTCTTAAAGGGGTTATTATGTGGACAACATATTAACCCACGCTAGGTTTGACCATGATGCATATACAGTTATAATCAGAGTAAAGTTTCTATAGAGGTCTAGACTAGTACTCTCAAGCGGACAACTTGAGGAGGAAAGGCATGGAACCGTCGACTGCACCGCTGATCGACTAGTTTTACCGAAAATAAGCCTTTCCAAATCTAAAAGGGTGCTATAGGAAGAGTGCAGACACTCATCAAATGTTGCTATGGTTTTAATTACGCACGAGTGGAATATAATGTTGAGCATAATTTATGCAAACAGAAAATAGCACGTTGTCATGTATTTGCACGATGAAAAATGATAAATGCGGTATTTAATAATTGTAAAGGCATTTAAGAAAGAAAACAAGGAGACAAGTCACTTTCATAGTAAAAAAGTAATAAAAACAGGAAAGAGAAATAAATTCACATAAATTGGGAAGTGGAAGGGGTATGAAAGTATTAACGGAATCTTAAAGACATGTTTAAAGACTAATTCACAAAATCAGGTTCGTTATGGTAAGAGCCTAAAATAATTTCCAGCAGAGTCGACATGCTGTCGCGCCCCCTTTTTCTCGTGAAATCGGGTTTCGCCATTTTTGGGACAACTCCATTTTTGGGAGGGTAAGGAATTGGAATTGGAAGAGTCGTTACTTAACGGATTAAGGTGCGTTAGGGCACCTAGAGCAAATAACTCGTTTAACTAGTTTACATCACCAGAGATCGGGTAAGGGCTCAACTTAAATTAAGAGAATTAGTCTAAAAAGGAAGAAAGCAATTGGGACAAATAAAATATTCAATTTATTTTTTAAACAGGAATAGGGAGGTCCTAAGTTTTTTAGCCTATAGGATCACCCTGTGCAATACTTTGTAACTCCCTCAAGTCGGGGTGTTACTCATAGCATTAGCGCACGGACTATTATCTCCTTACTACCCAATTACTATCTTTGAGTTGTTACTTATGCGTCCTAGTCGATTCTAGCTCGTACCCTATGCATGCACTACCCGTCCCTTACCTATGGCCCTGGAGGTATTAGGACCTCTATTTGGGATAGTTCTAGACCCAACCTATGTTGCTCAAAAATGTAAAATCTAGGCGACATGCAAAAATAAATAGAACTTTCAGATAAATACAAGTACGGGCCCATATTGACCTCCACATATAAACAACAAAGGCACACAATTAATTTTTTACAGTTCCTATAGGCAGTGTATCTATGCGAGAAGACAAATGCAGAGGGAGTTTTATTAAGGCGGGTGTTAAAACCTATTATTTGCCTACGGATTTTATTTACTAAAAAATTGGGCACTTCAGGCAGTAATACATCCCAATTATAGACCTAGAATTGAACCCTACAAGTATATTGCCTAGTAATTGATAGTAGCGATTGAATTCAGAATCGACCAACAGGATTCTATAGGCATGATTTCTACGACTTATTAAATACAGACCTATATACATGACTTCTAGGTGTAACACTGATTTTAACTTATAGAGATAGATTTTATTCCCCTTTTTAATCCTATAGACATGCTTTCTAATTACTGAATTGATTTAAATCCTATAAGCATGATTTCTAAGTTTGAAACTGATTTTTTTATTCTATAGGCGTGATATCTATTACTGGATTGATTTAAATCCTATAGGCATGATTTTTAGATTGATTTTTATCCTATAGGCATGATAATATTAACCGTGTCTGGGCAGAAATTATGCAAATTGCCAGCAAATCGACCAAACCGTACATCAAGGTCCTATAAGCATGAATACTAATGCACATTTGTTGGATTAATAGATCCTATGAGCAGAAGTTCTAATATGCATTTTAGTCAACCCTATAGGCAGGATTTCTACTATGCAGATGTAAAACACAGAATTAAAACGAAAGTCCTATAGGTAGAATTTCTAATATGCAAATGTAAAATACAGAATTAAAATGAAAGTCCTATAGGCAGGATTTCTAATATGCAAATGTAAAATACAGAATTAAAACGAAAGTCCTATAGGCAGGAGTTCTAAGCACGGTATAGAACTCACACAATTTTCACCAAACGAACAGAATTGACAACATAATTAAATTCTATAGGCATGATTTTTACCCAGTTTAACAAAAAGAGATAAGAAAAATCCCTCTTCCCAGCTTTACTAAATATCCCCAAATCTGTTTATGACAAAGTTATTACACTATAGGGAGCCTTCATAGACCCAAATTAACTTGGGAACTAGGCCTTCCAACATAACAACCTTGAAGTACCCGTGATCTATAGATCAAACAAAAATAACTTTGTTATCGTTCCCAAGAATATTATGAATATTAAATTTTTTTATGTTAGGATCAATACCATATAGAATCAATCATAAAGATTCTCTATTGTACGTAATTATGGAATCTTTGCATTCTTTTTCATTTTGGAACATATTTACATCACTATTTAATTCCTAATATTTTGAGTGAGTAATCAACAACCAAATATATTCTACAAATTCTCTTGTTCTTTCCTATTTATCTACAACGAGTGTTGTCCTTAATCAATAAACAAAAAATTCTAAAATTTTCTAGTGTTGATCTTCACAATCAAATCCATTTACGATATCTTGTCTAAAAAAAAAACATAAAATACGGTACATGATTTTAGACAAGTTTACATGATGAAGTAAAAAATATTTGCATAATAAAATCACGTATTATACTAACTATTAATTGGTAACAACAACAACTGCCCAATAAAATCCCACAAAGTGGGGTCTGGAAAGGATAATCTGTACGCAGACCTTATCCCTACCCCGTAACTATTAATTGGTAACTGAGATTAAATTACCACTACATGAAAAAATGGCTTCTAATGACGGGGAAAATGGTCCCTAAAAGCCAAATTCTGATAATTTAAATTTTTTATATTGTCAATCTATAACTTAATGGGGAGATTGATGAGGATGTCACACATAGTATAGACTTAGTATAGAATGGATGAAATGGAGGCTCGCATTCAGTGTCTTGTGCGATAAGAAAGTGCCACTAAAAATTAAAGGTAAGTTTTATAAAGTGATGGTTGGTCCGACTATATTGTATATGGCAGAGTGTTGGTCGGTCAAGATCTTTCATGTCCAGAAGATAATAGTAGCTGAAATGAGGATATTTAGATGAATGTGGGGGCATACTAGGTTAGATAAATTAGGAATGAAGATATTCGGGAAAAAGTGGGAGTGACCTCATGGTTAATAAGATGCGGGAAGCGATGCTGAGATGGTTCGAGCACGTGAAGAGGAGAAGCGCAGATGCCCCAACAAGGAGGTGTGAAGGGTTGACCTTGGTGGGTAGGAGGAAAGGTAGAGGTAGACCTAAAAAGTATTGAGGAGAGGTAATTAGGCAGCCATGACGCCACTTCAGCTTATCGAGGACATGATCCTTGATATGAGAGTGTAGAAATTAACGATTAGGATAAGGTTTAGTAGGTAGTCAAACGATTTTCTTTTCTGTCCCCTTACCGATATTATTAGTGTCAGTATGGTATAATTGATACTTAGATTGTTTATTACTACTTATTGTTTGATTGTTATTTTTCGTTTCGATTTTTGTAATATTTTGTTGTTGTTATTGCTAGTTGCTACTGTTTTATTTCTTATTTTCTTTAGCTGAGGATCTACTGGAAATAGCCTCTTTACCCTCCTAGGGTAGGGATAAGGCGTACGCTACCCTCCCAAGACTCCACTCCTGGCGTTTCTTGTTGTTGTCCATCTATAACTTAAATCTTTTAGATTTAGCTTTTTCAGTGAAAACCTTTGATCCATGCAAATTTAACCATAAGTCAGTTGTACTTTGTGCTTTTGTGATAGTACAAAAACAATTACAGTACCTATAATTAATGACCAGAAACAATGCATGAGAAGTGTCTCTATGTAAGGATTTGAAGTAGATTCATTGGTAAAATAGTACCATTGACAAACTAAAAACTTAGGATCCCTGCAATATTACAAAAAATTAAATTGTGTTATATACGAATTTTACCATGATTAGTGACCAAATTCAATGAACAGTAAACTTGTGGTCTTTTTCCTTCCCAAAAATATCACAGCCTTAAAAAAAATTATAATTATTGGTTGAATGTCCGATGAATAGGGAATTGTGACATTACAAATTCTTTGTCTTTATAAATGTCATTATTACCATAGTTTAACAAGACAGCTGAGTCATTGGTTGTCACCTGTCAATTGTTTTTTCCTTTTCTTTGTTTTTTGTTCTCTTCAAGAAAGAGAGAAGAAAGATCAGAAGGAGGTTTTTGGTATATAAAATTATGATTATAATTCCTAAGGAAATTTAAAGGGAATTAATGGCCAAGATTACTAGTCTAATTGCATCTGGGATCATAGCAGCCACTAACCAGGTTTGTATTATAATCTTTCATTTGTTATGGAAAATGAGGTTCTGGTGTTTTTATTTTTATTTTTTAAATTTTTATGTGAAATGAAGTCCTTGTTTTTTTTTCCATTTGTTATGGGAAATGGTGTTCTTGATTATAACAATATTTGCTGCATTTAAGCTCCAATATTTGCATTTCTTGATTATTTTGCTTCTTTCTTTTATTTTGGTTGGTGCTTCTACTTCAAACGTGTAGTATCTGTTGCTATGTGCTTCTGGTTTTTTGAGTGTGTTTTCTTGTGAAGTTTGCTTTTTTTCTTTTTTACTGGGGAATTACCACCTTCTTTTTGGGTTTTTACCATTCTTCACATTTTAACTTGAAGCTTAGTTTAAGTTTAACTTTTTAATGAACCTAGTAATCTTTACATACGAAGTATATAGGGCAAAGATAGCTTTTAGACGGTGTCTGAAATTATTTACATCCGGTAGCCCTTAAAGAATATAAAATTTCTATACTCTTTATATGTAACATACAGAAATGTATATATATACTAAAAATATATATTTTTTGGCTATTATTTTGAGAGCGACTATTAGCGATCATTTTCCCAAATATATAAATCTGTAAGCTCTGAACAAATAAAAGTTAAAATTTAATGTAAATTTATGAATGAACCTAAAATTTAATAAAGGACAAAATTGAGCAATTCAGAAGGATAACAAGCCGGTATCCTCTAGGTCCAACATAAAAAAATTGCAGAAATATGACACTTTTAATAGTGGTCTTTATCTTTTGACATCCGCTTGCCCGGTTAGCCAAACTTCACGGTCAAAAGTTAAAAGTGTTGCCTGTGCAACAAACTAGGTACAACATTAGTTAAACTTGAACTTTTGCCCATGGGCAAACTGGGCTATTTGTGTAATGTCACCTGGTCCAACTAGAAATCCAAATTGTGCATTTAATATGGACGATTTTGTCATGCACTTCACTGTGGACAATGTGGCACAATTGACAGTGAATCAGGTCATTTACAGTTTGTTTTAAAGAAAAATTATCTTAACTAGTTTACATAATTGTTTGGTAGTAGGTTTTTATGACGAACCTGTTGTTTTCCTTTATTGTTGATCACCTTACTATCTTGTTATTTTTATTCTGTTTTTATATGGCTTTTTGGTACTGTACCTTCTTGTCTATATTTTTCATTAATGTAGTGCTTATACTTTCCTGAGCCGGGGGTCTATTGGAAAGAGCCTCTTTATCCTCACAAGGTAGGAGTAAGGTCTGCGCACACACTACCCTCCCCAGACCCCACGGTGTGGGATAATTCTGGGTATGTTGTTGTTGTAGTAGTTTACAAAACTGTCTCTCATGATTTTCCTGAGAAAATTACACGGCTATAATATACTGTTTGACATGTTTAACAATATGTTTTATGGCCTTCATCATAGTTCTTGAACAATTTCTCCTTTTGGTATATAAAATATTAAACTGTGAGAATTTTGATTTATTTTTTGGTAAGCTCCCGCTATGCACGGGTCCGCAAAATGACTTTGAGGACATGTGAAACAGAGTGACTTGAGATGCTTATTTAAATTGTGAGAATTGTGATTTATGCTCATCTTATGCTACCACTTGATGTCTTGTTTAGTTGCATGATTCTAACAGCTAATGAAACTAATTTCTATGTAACAGCATTTATGTAGCTTTAATCAAAGTACTATCATATTCTCCAATCTTCCATTTTGTTATGATTATTAATTTATTGTGTTTTATAGGTTGGTTCCCATGTAAAGCATATTTCTGCTGTTAGCAATTTGCAAAAACAAATCGTTTGCGATCCTAAACAAGTCAGATGGAGTAGCACTGAAACATCTCTGAAGAATGATATTTCATCAGCTGACATTAGAGGGTAAATCTTGTTTTCCTTTCCTATTGCTTGATCTCTATCTGGATAGTGACCATTTAGTACTTCCGCATATGTGTAGCCATGTTTGATCGGGCACGGAGTTCAATAGAAGAAACATAGACTTTTGAAACTTGTGGTGTAAAACCTATGTTGCGCGGGCTCTCCAAAACGTAGCCGTACCCATGTCGGATCCTTCAAATGCACTATTTTTGGAGGATCCGACACATATCCGGCCACATTTTCGGAGAGTCCCAGCAACATAGTGTAAAACAAGCCTTATACATTTGTGAGGGATGAGAATTTCAGTGTTAAATTGTTTCTAAATATAGTAAGGTGACATTCTTTTTGGAAAAGACAAAAAAGGAATGTGTGCCACAAAATTGGATACGAGGGAGGAGTTGATTATTGAAGAGGAAATCTGTTCTCAGTATATTATCTGAATCGAACCGTCAAACAAGTATACAAATTTGTAAGTAACCAAAGTGTCTTCACATTTTCAGATATAAAGGACATGATATGTTGGCCCCCTTCACTGCCGGGTGGCAGACTACTGACGTGGATCCTTTAGTTATACAAAAGTCCGAGGTTAGATTTGTGTCTTTCTTTCGCGGTCAACTTAAGAAACTTCTGCTGTGCTTAACGTTTGTCCGGTTTGTCATAGGGTTCTTATGTTTACGACATAAATGGGAAGAAGTATCTTGATGCTCTAGCTGGTTTATGGTGCACATCTTTAGGTACTTACAATATACTTAGCGCACTATTATCGTGTACCACTTTTTCCTCCAAATATTTAACTCATAGATGTCTTGTTACACATTATTGTAGGGGGAAATGAGCCTCGTCTTGTTGCTGCTGCAACCAAACAACTCAATGAGTTGCCCTTTTACCATTCGTTTTGGAATCGTACAACAAAACCTTCTTTGGTATGTCAAATTCTCAGTAGTGGCCTTATCCAGAAAGAAGAGAAATCTCGTTTTACTTCGATCACAATCTGAATTTATTTTCAAACATCTAGGATCTTGCAAAGGAGCTCCTGGATTTGTTTGCTTCAAATAAAATGGCGAAAGCTTTTTTCACAAATAGCGGATCAGAAGCTAATGACACTCAGGTTTTGTTTATTGGGGATTTGATAGGATAATTTCATTTTTTGTTCAAGTTTGTGTTTGCATGTCTACATTGTCAGGACATTAAGTAACTTTTGCCGCTTCAATCTGTAGGTGAAGCTGGTATGGTATTACAACAATGCGCTTGGGAGGCCAGATAAAAAGAAATTTATTGCTCGAACAAAATCGTAATCTGATTTCTCAACTCCCGCTTTTTTTTGTGTGTGTGTGTTCTTTTTTATTTCCTTTGGCTTACAAAATCTTCATTATTGTAACCTTCAAACAGATACCACGGATCTACTCTCATTGCCGCCAGTCTCTCTGGGTAATATGCTTTTCTATTTTGGTTAATTATTTACTTTTTTCAAGTATTCTTTTTGTTAATATTGTTCTTTTGCAGTATTCCTGCATTACATCAGAAATTTGATTTGCCTGCTCCATTTGTTCTGCACACTGACTGCCCTCATTATTGGCGTTATCATTTGCCCGGTATTTATTTGTTCTGGCCTCTTATCGTATACTGATCTAAATCGGTCTAAATAACTACCTATTTACTAAATTGTTGCATGTCAGGTGAGACGGAAGAGGAGTTCTCGACAAGGTTGACGAATAATTTGGAAAATCTTATACTCAAAGAGGGGCCTGAAACAGTAACTTTCTATCTACTTTTATCACTTATCGTGTTTTCTTTGCGTCATAGATGGTGAATGGATGCTGATTAATATTACTTGTTTCATCTATAGATAGCTGCTTTCATCGCCGAACCAGTTATGGGGGCCGGAGGTGTCATACCTCCTCCGGCAACCTATTTCGATAAGGTCAGTTTTTCCTTCACAAAATAGCTGGTACATTAAGCTTCACAAGAACTTACTGCTATTATACACCTTTCAACTACAATTCCTGTTTTATTCGTAATTTTGATAGTTAATTGTTATTATCTTACTAGGTATTATGCTTATATATAAACTAGCTGAAACAATACTTCATCCTACTGATATTCAGATCCAAGCTGTAGTCAAGAAGTATGACATTCTTTTCATTGCGGATGAGGTCATATGTGGATTTGGAAGGCTCGGAACAATGTTTGGCTGTGAAAAGTACAACATCAAACCTCATCTTGTCTCTGTAGCAAAGGTACACTTTTTAACTATATCCAATCTATGCAAATTACAACTTATATTTGGATTCTCAGTTTGTCCTTTTTTAACTCTGGTTTCAGGCGCTTTCTTCTGGATATATGCCAATCGGCGCAGTCCTTGTAAGCCCTGAAGTTTCTGATGTCATATATTCTCAAAGCAACAAACTTGGTGAGCATATTATCCATTCGATACAATATTGTATCCTCTCTTCTTGGTAACCAAATATAACTCTCTTTTTTCTCTCTATAACTAGGTACATTTTCACATGGATTTACTTACTCCGGACACCCAGTCTCGTGTGCGGTTGCCTTGGAAACACTAAAGATCTACAAGTATGCAACCTTTTCTCCTTCTAGTATGGGCTGAAAACATGTTTTAAATTTTTTCCCCATCTTCTACAACCTCTCTACCCCCGGGTAAGTGTAAGATCTGTGTACACAATACCCTTCTCAGATCCCACTTTTGGGATTATACTCGGTTGTTATTGTTGTATTTTTTTCTCATCTAATTTACCTTTAACAATCACTGCTTAATGATGTCAAAAAACAGTAGTTTTCTATCTTGCACGTTGTGCTTACCTACTGCATAAGCACTGAAAAGAGTCGAATTATTTTCAGGGAAAGAAATATTATCGAGCAAGTAAACAGAATATCACCAAAGTTCCAAGAAGGTTTGAAAGCATTTTCTGATAGTCCCATAATCGGGGAGGTATAGTAATTTTCTTTGTAGAAGCTAGCTAAAACGTCTTAATTACTTTTAGTTTATTGTATCCGTTCTTACCTTTTGTTCTGATTTTCAGATAAGGGGAACTGGTTTGCTACATGGTACTGAGTTTACAGATAACAAATCTCCTAATGATCCTTTTCCTCCTGAATGGGGTATGCTTTCGCTCTTTAATTCGTCCTAATCTGAGATTAAGTTAAACTCTATACTCAGTTTGACAAATTGTTCGTTCTTCCTTCAGGTATTGGTGCATATTTTGGAGCACGGTGTGAGAAACACGGGATGTTGGTACGTGTTGCTGGTGATAACATAATGATGTCTCCTCCATATATTTTGAGTTTAGAAGAAATTGATGAGGTATGTTCCTCAAAACGCTTAACTTTATAGTTGTTTGATATATTCCAACAACTTGGTATCAACATTTTTAGAAGTGAACAAGTAAATAAATCACTATAACGACAACCCCTAAACTTGGTGTCACATTTGTATTTGAATGTTCGTTTCCTCGGATTTTTTCTCAATATTTCTAAGATTTTAAGTAGTTTCTTGATATCTGAAAATCGTTCTCGTTTTTGCAGTTGATGGTCAAATATGGGAAAGCACTTAAGGATACTGAAAAGAGAGTTGAAGAACTCAAGTCCCAGAACAAGTAAAAGCTGATGGAAAAGAGGGGGGAAATTCAAGTCCAATTGAAATCAAAGTCTATTAGCCACTCTAATTAGATGTCTAATGTAAATAAATCAATTAATTAGGCTCGTATCTCAGACTAGCTGGGAAATCTTCTGTATCTATTTAGAGGATTTATCATACTTAGACTTGTTTTACTCTGATCTTCGACCTACATCAACTTTTGTTATCTCTGTGCTTTTAACTAAAAAAAGGCAGCCCGGTGCACTAAGCTCCCACTATATGCGGGGTCCGGGGAAGGGCCGGACTTGTACGCAGCCTTACCCTGTATTTCTATAAGAGACTGTTTCCGCGGCTCGAACCCGTGACCTCCTGGTCACCGTACTTTTTACTAAGCTTTGTGAAATAAAACCAAACAGTTCACATTTTCAAGAAGAATTTGTATTATGGGATATTACAAGTCCTAAACTTTGCTTGGTTTGCATACTTGCACACTTAGCCTACTCATTCCGGATAACGCTTGCCTACTCTATATTACCGCGGCTGGTACAGAGTTAGCCGTTGCTTATTCTCTAGATATCGTCATTGCTTCTTTTCCGGGGAAAAAAGTTCACGACCAGTGGACCTTCTACCTCCATGCAGCATCACTTTGTCATGCTTTTTCCCAATTGCGAAAAACTTCCCAGTGCTACCTCCCACCATCAAATCTCAAAGGCTCAACCTTGGTTACGCGGTGGAAACTACCAAGTTGGAGTACAGTAGCATAAATGCGTAGAGATCGAAAAGAAGACCAACGACAAAAGCATTTTACTGAGCCGACACTGACACTGAGAGAGACGAATACCGAAGACATCCTTGGAGTGATCTCGTAGTTCCTACGGGGTAAAGATGATGGGGTCGGTCCATGTGTTTTTCTTCCATTTTTTTTTGCTGCATTTTGCTAAAAGGGTCTGAGGAAGATAATGCGTCAAGCGGTTTGCAAGGGCCAACTTGATCGTCTTCTCCAGAGATGTCGGATGCACATCCTAGCTTCTCTACGTTCTTGACTTTGTCTAATGGCAATTAAGATTTTGGTTTTACGCGCATATGACAATTTGGTCACACCAATCAGGGTAATTAATTGGTTGATTGAAATTAAAGGAACATAAATGCAATTGAAAATTTAGGATATATAAATGAGTAAATAGAATCAAGTTTGAAAAAATAAATAAATTACATAGTGTAAGACTCATGATTTGGGTTTTGTTTTATTAGCTTTTCTTCTAGCTCTTCTCTCTCTAGAGCTAACATACTTGAATCCACCATTTTCTGATTCTTCTGCATCTTCAAATTCTCTAAATGATTTCTACACTTTCCCAAAATAGTTGAAACATTAATAAACACAAACTATTTAAAGTAAGAAAAAATTGTAAGAAAAGTATAATACCTCTCTAATCTCTGAAAAGCTGACTACATAAAATGTAACAGCTGCTGCTGCTATAATTCCTAGCACTGGAAGTCCTACTTGTTGAATTGCATCCATTCTTGTGCTTTATTTTTATTTTTTCTTTTCACTCTTGAGCTTAAATTAGATATTCTGATTTCTTGTTTCTCTTTTTCTGATGATATAAGATAAGGTATTTGTACTTGTAGATGATGTTAGATAAGGACTTGTTATGGCCAAAAATCCACTTGTTATCCTAAAAAGACAAGTTCTCTCATCCCCACTTGTTAAGGATAATTACTCAATTTTTACTGTATTGTATTGAAGTCTTTAAATAATTTTCTGTACCCAAAAAAATACTTAATTTTATTTAAGTGTCACGATTCACGAACGTCACTAAATTATTTTCTCTAGCCAAAATACCACTCAACTTTGCGTACATATTATATTAGAAAAATAACTTTGTTTTTTCTCTTTGTGATACTTGGATAAAGTTGAGTGACTTTTGTATTATAAAAAAATAATTTATTGGCTTTTAAATGCTTTACCTATATTTTAGTAACTTCTCTTTACAACAAATAATTCACTGACTTTAATGTAAATAAAAGTGAGTTAACCTCTACGAAAATGAATGCCCATCTAACCCAACTCGTTTAGTTTGATCAATCATCTTCCCATTTGACGTAAAAATAGCACGGGCTAGCAAGTTTTCAGACTGATCATTGAAAAATAATCACTAATTTGCTGCAACAGAGACGGTTCAGCATAATATACTGGAGTTCGGTGCACCTGTATATGAGTTTCCAGCATGGAACTCCAACACGCGAAAAGTTCCAGCATAATATACTCGAGATTCGAGCACTTGTGTATGAACTTCCAACATATTATGCTGGATTGATATACTTTGCTGGACTTCCAGTATAATATATTGGAGTTTCAGATACGAAGAACGAGTGGTTTATTAGCAGCATCAAAAGATCATCATAACTTAAACCAATTCTTTCTCTTTTCTTGTAATTTTTTTTTTTTTTTTTTTGGGAAAGTAAATGAAAAGTAACGTTCTTTATAAAAACAAACCGAAAATGTAAATGGAAAAAAAAAAAAAAAAGAAATCCAAGCTTGGTAAAACAGTCTTTATTAGTCCTTAGAAGCAAGCGTCCAACACACAGCAGCAACACAAGGCAGCAAAACTGCAATATCATACCAATATGCCATATAAGCCGCTCTAATTTTGTTCATACATGAATTTTCTTGCTAAGATGAATTTAGAGTCAGTAGATTTAGAACGAATAATCAATACATATACATATATAGATAATTATCGATAAATAAACCCAGGCTTGTGGTTTTTCTTTGAGTAACCTAATAAAAGCTAGTATGTGAAATTTCACTTGATAGGATTTAAGGTTGAGGCTCTTGGCATTTGAATAATTTTGATTTATTTGGATAAGCAGTTATTTTGAAATCAGTAGAAATCATTTTCCAAAAAAAATACATTTTTGAGGTTAGTTCTTTTTACTCCTATCATATTACAAATAAAGCTCATTCTAGAAAATTTTCTATAATTACCTTACCGTGCCGTATTTCCTATGAAGGCGGAAAAGGCTATGTGTTTAGTTTAAATATTTCATTGATTATTTACACTTTAATAATTTAGAGCCTAATAACTTAAAATATTTAAAATTTCAAAGCCTATATAAATTCCTATAAGGATTTAACATATATACACGTATCATTATCTTTTAACTGGTTGTAAGATTATACTAGCAAACAACTATATAATAATTAATCAATACCAAAGAAACAAGAAAGCTATAATTATGATTAGGGTACTAAATTACCATCCTTTCCAGAAACCGTCGCCCCTGGTCTGAGTTTTGGCCGGAACGGAGGGATTTCCATGACCGTACTCTCCCGTCGGATAACCAGCCGGCGGCGGAGGAGCCACGTAAGCACCCTGCGACTGCTGTGGATATGGACAAGCAGTCTCTGGCGGAGGATAAGTTCCTGAAAATTATTCAAGAAAACGTACTACAATCATAGGCGGATCCAGAAGTTCAAATTTATGGGTTCTCAAACAATCTCAAGCTAATATACTATAATAATAGGATCAGTTAATTACACATAATTAGTGAACTTCCTTAATTATATATATATATATATATATATATATATATA
>ML242181.1:246-17295 GCA_005239495.1 Nicotiana undulata
TATAATTCGCGAATGTGTGGAGCTTTATGATCGAGTCAGTCCTTATGACCCACCCTTATGACGTCGGCCGATTGTCTTGTCCGTGTCGGTTATATATATATACGCATTGCACTCATCTGCATTTGCATTGAGTTGGTATTGTACGAGGGTGAGTTGAGAAACAATACAGAGTACTGGGAAGTGAACAACTGAGAATAAAGATAAGTCATTTCGGTTAATGAGTAAGAGAACAAGAAATATAACTATGAATAGTTTACAAAAGGAGACTATGTTTAAGATCAGTTATTGATTGTTGCTTACATGTTCTTATACGTGATGTACTATCTCACATGATTCATTGCTCAGCATGTGTTTTGTTTCATTATGTACTGGACCTTAGTGAGTATGTATTCTACCTCTCGTCACTACTCTTTACGAGTTTAAACGTGATACTCACTGGGTACATATTTGTTTATATGTACTCATGCTACACTTTCCTTCTTTTATGCACTTGACTGTGCAGGTACTGAGGCTGGTCCGTCCGGTCGTCCGCCTGTTGATAGATACTGACCGCGGCGTCGCTCTAGACGGTGAGCTGTCTTCTTGGCGTTCCCCTGACAGCACTTCTGGAGCCTTCTAGTTTCCTTTTTGCACAGTCTTTTGTTCCAGACTGCGGCTTGTATATTATGTATATGTATTTTCTACAGTTGTATCTATGTAGCCGCCCGTTGACACTGTGACACTAGTCCTGGCACACACTTATTGTAGTTATCGAGGTTGTATATGCATTGGGCCTAGCTGTGGTTCAGCTTGTTTCTACGACCTTACTCCATGTTGTTATTGTATTCCGCACCTTCATTGTTGTTGTGGTTGTTGGCTTGCCTGACTTCTCCGTTAGGTGCCATCACGACCTGGACCGGTTTTGGGTCGTGACATCTGACACATTATTTCTAATACAAGATAAGTCTAGGAGATGCAAATACTATAGAAATAAGAAGGAGAAAGCAGGGTTGCGGACGCGTGCAACTACCTCGCAGAATCTCTGAGAGTCCCTGGACAGATAAACAACTCACTCCTCCCTAGCACCTGGATGTGCACACAAGGTGCAAGGAGTAATGTGTGTACGCCAACTCAGTAGTAATGAAAGTAAATAAAGTCTGAGAAGTACGAACACATAAAACAAGTCATCAAATACAGTTCTTCTTTAAAAAATCATAGATACAACAATTAATAACGCTTAAAAGCCGATTTCAGTAAATATCCTTTGAAATTGTACCGATTTCAATAAATATCCATAAGTAGCCTCTCGGGCAAAAACATATTTCATAAATCGCGCCTCGGGCATAACATCACTCAGAATCAGTCACTCAACATACCTCACAATCACTCGGTATCAGCCCTTCGGGCAACCTCACAATCACTCATTCCTCCCAATCACTCGTCACTCGGCGCTCGCACTCAGTAGGTACTTGCGCTCACTGGGGGTGTACAGACTCCGGAGGGGCTCCTACAGCCCAAGCACTATAACAAGCCATCTTGTGGCATAGTCACTCAGGCTCTCGGGCTCTCATGTATCATAAACAGTGTAACATGCTTCAACGCGTAGCCCGATCCCATAATATCCTCACAACATAGGCCCTCAACCTCACTCAGTCAGAAATCTCTCAAGCCACTCGGGCTACCAGTAAAATCGGGTACTCGACCGAAAATATCATTTTGTGCATCAAATAGTGTGAATGAGACTGAGTTTAGAAATCAGTTAAACATAGCATGACTGAGTGTAAATATTAAATCAACACAGTGAGGAAATAGCAGTAAAAAGGCTCCCAAAAGGTCCAAACACTTGGCACGAGGCCCAAATACGACATTCAGCCCATAACATAGTAATAATCCTTAAAACATAAAATATCATATGATTTGTAATCAAATACGCAACTTATTAGTTTCTACGGGACGGACCAAGTCACAATCCTCCAATAATGTACGTCACACACTCGTCATCTAGCATGTGTGTCACTCCAAAATAGTGATAAAATGCGAAGTCCGGGGTTTCATAGCCTCAGGACAAGATTTACAATCACTACTTACTTCAAGCCGGATGAAAAACTACTCTACGATGACTTTGCCCCTTGACTCGGCCTCAACACGCCCCGAATCTATTCAAAAACAGATTCATATCATCAAATACGCTAAAGGAACGAAGCCCACTCGAAAATAGTCAAATTATATCAAAAATCCTGAAATTGGCCAAACCTGACCCCCGGGCCCACGTCTTGGAACTCGATGAAAATCACAAAACTAGAAACCTTATACTCTCACGAGTCCATACATACCAAATACATCAAAATCCGACAACAAATGGTCCCTCAAATCCTCAAATCAAAGTCTTCAATTTCAAGCCCTAATCCCCCAATTTCTTAACCCTTAATTTTCATAGATTTCATGTCTAATCAGTCAAATATCACCGTAGAAGTGAGTTTTAGGTTCAAGAATCTTACCTCCACGAAAATTCCTTGAAATCCTCTTCAAATTGCTCCCAAAAGCCTCAACCCGTATGAAAAATTGATGAACAAAGCCTAAAAATCGCAAAGGCTACTATTTATACTTTCTGCCCAGCGAAGCCGCACCTGCGGTCGAATTTCCGCTTCTGTGGCACCGCACCTGCGGAAATTACCATCGCAGGTGCAGAACCCACTTAATGCACCAATTCCGCATCTGCGGTCAACCCCATCGTACCTGCGGTGCGCACCTGCGACAAATTTTCCGCTTCTGCGGAAAAGTCCCAACTCCACAACTTCCGCATATGTGGTTCCCAGCTCGCACAAGCGACCTCTCACCTGCGGCTCCCCTTCCGCAGGTGCAGAAAACTAGCAGAAATCATACCAGCAGCCTTTAAATGCCAAAAATCAATCCGTTAATCATCCGAACTCATCCCGAGACCCTTGAGACCTCAACCAATAGTACCCATAAGTCATATGCCAACACCCAAACTTAGTCGAACCCTCGGAACACTCAAAATAACGCCAAAACACCAAATTAATCCATGATTCAAGCCTAAGGATTTCTAAACTTCTGAAACTCGCCAACGATGCCGAAACCAACCAAACCACGTCCGAATGACCTGAAAATTTGTACACACATCCCAAATGACACTACAAACTTTTTCAACTTTCGGAATTCCATTCCGACCCCGATAGCTAATTTTTCAGTGCCGACCGGAAAGCGCCAAAAATTCAATTTCGCCAATTCAAGCCTAATTCTACTCCGGACCTCCGAACAACATTCTGAACACACTCCTAAGTCCCAAATCACCTAACGAAACTATCTGAGCCATAAAAACCATATTCCGAGATCATTTACCTATAAGTCAACTTCCGGTTGATTTTTCCAACTATTAAACCAACTTAAGAGACTAAGTGTCTCATTTCTCTCCACAACCACTCCGAACCCGAGGCAACCAACCCAACACAACATAAATAATCTAAACAACACAAAGTGAAGCAGAAATGGGGAAAACGGGGCTAGTCTCACGGAACGACCGGTCGGGTCGTTACAAGTACTGCCCATATCCAATTTTATACGGCAATATTTGACTACATAAGATGTTTAAGAATTTTCTTTAACATATATATTGGATAAACAATTCTAAAATATGACTAGCTATATGAATTTGAATTCCAAAAGTTTGCCACAATTATATAGGATGATATTATTATAAGTGGGATGATGTTAAATATTTTGAAACATCCCAAACCGAAACTAACTTTTTAATATTGTTATCTGTGAAATGATGTTAAATATTTTGAAACATCCTAAACCTAAAATAACTTAAAAAGTTGTATAATTTGGAGCAAAAATATCATATAGTGGTATTCTAGAAATTAGAAATAACTAAAATGGAAGGTGCATATTCTAATTTGAGTAAAAAAAATGACGAAAGAGAAATGAACTTACATAGCCATTTACTCAAAAATATAAAAAATAATAGATGAAAAATGTATAATATATGCATAATTAATATAGAATTTATGCGTATTGGATAATAATATAAATATTATCTGTCGAGCTGCCAAATGTGTAACTTCCCCCAAACGAAACATTTAAGAGGCAAGTTAACATATAGCTTAGGAAGACTATTTAGAGATTAGTCGGTACTTATTTTATCCTGAAATTTTAAACTAAAAGTCTTAACTTCGGGATAATTCAAGATATTTTTGTCCTGAAAAATTGGATTGAAAAACGGAAATTCAAGACGCACTGACTAATTTTTAAATAGTAGCCCTTTAGAGGGGCTAGCTGGTGTCATTTCTACTAATACTATTACTACAATATATATATAGTGAATCATACGGCCCAATTTCTTAGCCCAGTAAGAACATCTGGCCCAATGACCCATTAATACCCATAGGCCCTCCTTTCACTATCTCACAGTTCCCTCCTCTATTTCCCGCCAAACACTGGAAAACATCAAATTCTTTAATTTCGCCTTTGGCTATACAACCAGAAATGAAAAAAAATCATTCCTCTCTAAAGACCTTCTGAATCTCAAGGAGTGCAAAAACGAGAAAATGGAAAAATCCGGCAACGGCGGCGGCGGTGGTTCAGCGCCTACAGGTTGCTACAAGTGCGGCCGTCCAGGTCACTGGTCAAGAGATTGCCCTTCCAATCCAAACAGTACCGATAAACCTAATCTCAATACCACGACGGCGTATGCTTCAAAGTCCGGCGTCGATGCCGGATCGGGATCCGTTTCCGGTGCCGGAGCTTCTGCCTCTAAGCCGAAGAAAGTTCCTAGGTCAATGCCTAAGCTAACTCCGGATATTCTTCTCTCTGATAAAGGACTTGGCTATGTTCTCCGTCATTTTCCCCGTGCTTTCAAATATCGCGGCCGCGGCCATGAGGTACTGAGGCTGATCCATACTGACTAGTTTTATATGCACCAACTTTTGCTCAGCCTTGTATATGTACTAAAAGATTCACTAAATACATATACAGTTAATACAAATTTGTAGAAAGACAATTTTTGTTTTTCTAGGGTTTTAATTTTGTTTTATTACCGGTTTGGACATAGATTACCAAATATGTTTTAAAAAACTGATTTGAGCGAAGTTTGATGTGAAATTAAAAATGTGTTTAGATATAAATTTTGGGGCAAGTTTTGACATGATAAAAAGTCCTTTTCTTTTATTTTTTCAAGCTAAATAGTCCCAAATGGTCATGATTTAGCCCCAAAATAGGTCTTAAGCTATATTTGGGATTTGAAATTCTGGTTTTCAAAATCTCCCAAAAGCTAGATTAATTCTATAAACAAACACATTATTTGAATTCTTTTTGAATTTTTTTTTCCAAAACTTATGGCCAAACTCCTACTTAATTTGATCCAGAATAACATACACTTTCTACGCACTTAACATGTCAGTACTATTAGTTTTATTTTATAAACAATTTGAAGCAGACTTGCTGCTCCCTGTTTAATTTGTGTAAGTGGAAAAGAAGAATAAGCAATCATTCGTCTTGTGTCTTATTAAGATTTGTAAGTTAGAATGCTTAGTCCATCGTTTTGGTTATATGATACGCTATCTGTTTAGTTGTATTCCTGCTATAAAATGAACAATATTGGAAGCATATGTACTTATATGAGGTACTCCATCATCTAGTAATTTGTTCAAAGTGCAATCTTAATTTGTTGCAGGTTGCTGACTTGGGACACCTACTTGGCTTATATGCTGAATGGCACTCAGGGTTACTTCCTTATTACTCATTTGATCAGTTCATACATAAGGTGGAAAGACTTGGTGGGTCAAAGAGAGTTAAGGTAACCATTTTCACTTCCCCAGCTCTGATATTCCAATTTTGTTAGATACAATTGTGATGAAATGTGTATCATATTTCAATCAAATCTAATGTTTTCTTAGCTTTCACTAGAGCTGTCTGCCTGCAGCATTAACTGGAATATATGGAAAAGAAAGCTTTTGGAAAATGGAGACCCTTTAATCATGTCTAAACAGAATACTCAATCTTGGAAAAAAAATACTGACAGTGCTTTTATACCTAAGTAAACAAGTTACTAGAAGTCTAGAACTATTTTGTTGTGCTCTTGTGATGTTTTAAGAAGTAGATATCTACATCAAGTAAAATTGACAGTATCCGTGACCTAGAAGTTATCCATACTTTGATATTCTCTTGATTGTGTTAGTTTGATAATTGCGAATAGATAGCTCATAACATAATCAGCTGCATCCTGTCATATAAGAACTAAGAGGTCGTTATTCTTGTAGGTGGACCACCCTTCTTTAGATTAAATACCGATCTTATACGTGGATGAAAAATCGTCTCGTCATTTGCTTCTAGGTGTTCTCTTAATATTAAGAGGCTGAGCACATTAAATTTCAAGCCCACCACTTTTTCTCCTTTCTTCATTTACTTACTCATGATCAAACAAGGTAATGACCCCTCCCCTTCACTAAACTCCTCTTCCTTCTTTTCATCTTTCGTACTTTTGAATGAAAAGTAGTACAAGGGTGAGAGTAGAAGATATTTCATCTTTCAACAAGGCATTCTTTCTCTTAGTGAATGTTCTATGGAAATCCTTCACCTAGATGCTGTGTTTAGGATATTATGTCCAAATTATTGCCATAATGCATCATTTGTTGCTAATAGTATTCTGTTGTGGAAAGCCTGTTGTATGAGCTTAATATTCACTTAACACATACATAGCTGACTTTTAACCAGATAAATCTTGCTCCAGGCAAGAGGCTGTGTACCCCAATATATAATGATTGAAAGACAGTTTCTTGTATGACCTTCGCTGAAGACATAACAAGTATTAAAGATTCCATGTTTTCATTAACAAGCTTACAAAGTTTCTTTTATCTTTGAACAGCTATGCATGAAAGGACTACGAGACAGGGTTGCCGATGGAGTGGATCCTGCAAAACTGTATGAGCCACAAGTACAAGAACAAGAAACAAATCAACAGGGTATATCTCTATCAGTTTCCATACTCTTTAAGTATTCTTGTTTTCTAATCTTGAATTACTTCCAGCTGTGAAAAGCAGTAATATATGGTCACTAATGAATTACTGGTAAATTGAACTTCCGTTAATTTTTTTAATATCACTTGCTTTACTTTTCTCTTAAAGCATATACTAAAGTTTGAAAGTGCTATGATTTCAGTATCTCAGATGCTAAACTTTAATATTTGAAATTCTGGTAAACTATTGAGATATTGGTTTGAGTATTATTTCAATAGTGGTTTCTGTTCACAATGTTTCAACTTTTATAAACTATTTTCCCAAGTGAAGTTATGTCCGGACACAACCTCAACTTCAAATTACTCTTTTTCAAATCAACTTACAAATACTCTTTTTTCAACTTCATCTAAGTATTGTCCAAATGCCTACCTACTTAAATCAGGAAAACAAAATGCGGCTGTTCGGTAATTAAAGGAGACATTAAATTAATTTTGTCAAATGTGAATTCTAATTCTTTCATTTGCAGAGTGCTTCAAACTTTGACTCTTACTCAGTCATAATAGTTTTATGTATTGATTCTCAACAATACCTCTTCTCTATGTTTACCCGAGGAAAATAACCTAATTCTTATCTTGCGGGCTTGTACTTTATTCTTCAGTTTTCTATCACACGTCTATGTTCGGTGAATTATGTAAGATTTCATACTGTTTGAGATTGGAACATTTAGGCTAAGAGTTAAACTTGATAATTAGGAGCTGTCTTGTTATTCACTAACACATTGTTATTTAGGGTATACGGTTTCAAGGCTAGCTTGACATTCTAGTGTTTTAAAATTGAATGTCTAAATGGATACACATATTAGCCCCTCCCTTCTGTTTAAACATTGAAGAACAACTATGATGAGCAAGTAACATTATTGATTATGCAGTTCAAAGAAGATGTGCATTTTTGCTTTGAAAAACTAAATATTGTTTTTCTACAGAATGTGATATGCCTATGTATGCTAGTAGTCATTTGCAATTATGATGATCACTTCCAAGTAAATAGCGCAGAAGGAGAATTCATGTTATGTTTCTCCCATGAATAAGTTTGCACTTCTACTTGTGAATGCTTGGATTTGAAATCAGAAATTGCATTTGTGCTGTATATTGAATGCAGAACTCAAGGACTCAGAACCAACTGACTATCCAGAAGATACCACACAAAATCCAAATCCTAAAGATTTTCAGGAAATCATGCTTAATGATGTGTGGGAGAAGGCAATTGGGGTAAGCATAATGGAACTTCAACTGATTTCTATGTCAATGTTTGTTTTATTTCCAAAAATAACTATCAAGTGTTTACTTTTATCTGGCATACTTGAGTCCAAATTTTACGTCTAATCAGTGATCATTATTCCCTAATTAGAAGCATACAATAACATTCTGTTTTCTTTCATTTTGTATGCCAAAATGTCGTGGGTCACTAATATTTACACAGTTATTTCCTTGTGTTTGGAATACCAATTTACCATCTGTCACCCAAGAAACAAAAAGAAAAAGAAAATCATTCTTTAAGATTTTGAGAGAGTCAAATAGTTGTCAATTTGCATTTGATGTGCTTGGGCTACATCTATTTCAAGTGAGACAAGATGAACACATTGGAAAGTATATCTCAAGTAGTGTGATTCTGATAACTTTTACCAGGTTCATATAAATTCACTTGGAACTATAGGAGATGAGACTCTCATCTTGACACCCAAAATAGGGCCCAACAGCCTTTCTATTGAATCACCTCTAGAGTAAGAAATTAAGCCTATTCCTAGTCTATTTATTTTCCTTGTTTCTGTGTTATGATATTTTATGCAGTTTGCTACAGCACACTTCCACAATAGTACAACTAGGATGAGAGTAGGGTATGTTGACTTGTTGAGACCAAGATCAGGCCATTCCTTGAACAATTTGTCAATCCCTTGCTCGCCTCTCCATGTGCCACCTCAGAGAAATTGATATATAGATTGTTAAAGGTAGTGCAACAGACGACTAGCGAATTCAATCAATTCATTCTAGTATTTCGTATGTGTACCAATCTCGAACTATTTGAATAGCACAAAGTAGATTAGGGTTATTTTTCTAGCTAGCTTAAGGAAAATATCAAGCTTGATCCATAGCAACTAGGATTGTTTGTGCTTCAAGTTCAAAGGGAGTGCTCTTAGAACTTGAAGTTCTTACTTTACTCTTAGAAGCTTGAGGATATTTGCTAGAGAAAGAGTAGTGTGTGCTATATTCGGCATTACAATAGTTTTTTGAAAGTAACTCTTGGAGAATTTTTCTGAAGTTTTTTGAAGAACTTCCAAACAAATTCTCATATGAAGAGAACTTGCCTGATAGACGATAGTTACCTATCTAGCCAAGGATCTCATAGTTACCTATCTAGCCAGTGACTTATCTCTGACATATGTTTTAGTCTCGTGCGCCACACTGGTAATATATTTGGCTTGGACTTGTGTCACAATGATTATTAGCATCCTTTACTTACCTACTGCTGCAGATTTTTTGACCATATTGTGTTGTATATTTGGCAGGAGCCATCTCAACTATCCCCCCAAAAGGTTGTTGCTGCTGATACATCTTCTGCTGAGAAAGATACAGTAAATCAGGCTCCGGATAATGTAGCACGAAGTTCTATTCAGATCTCTGAAGAACAAAGAGCTCGGATGGAGGCTAATAAGTTGAAGGCATTGCAGAGAACTGCTGCTCGAACCTCTCATATCAAGTCTACGTGATGGTTTTTACATGGAGCTCCATAGAGGTTTCTAACTTATTATATCCTTATTGTAAATGCTTCAGATTACCTTCAACTTGAACGTCCAGAGACTTGTCCAAATGATAAATCTTTTTACTCTTTCACCCAAATTGGATGTCATTTGCATTAATTGACTATTTAAACAAACATAGGAGATGATTAAGAGCTTGTTTAATTAATTATATGGGTAAAGGAACTACATTCTGCTCGTCTATTGTACATTCTTAGTGTAAAAAGAATTCTATAACCATAAAGAGCCCATATTTTGGGATTTTACCCAAAAGTTTCAATGCTTAACCCAAACAATCTTCACTCGTCTCTTTTATATTTTCTCCTCTTCTCTCCACTCTGGTGGCCACCTCTCTTAAGTTTGTTATAAAGTCAAGATTTTGATATCCCAACCAAAAACTAGGTTAAGGGAGTTGGAAGCTTTTCAGATCTGAAAATTTATGAAAGAATTGTGCTTTAATTCGAGTGGGTGCTATTGAAATTAATTGATTTAAGAAGCTTCAACTTAGAGATTTGGTTCAGTTGGACTACATTGCAACTCTTTGAGGACGAATTTGGTGAGGTAAAATCCGGAAAAAAATTGGGTTCTTGGTGTTTATTGAAATTTCTTCAAGATTGAAAGGCCGAGCTGGGTTCTTGATTTTTGTTGAAATTTCTTCAAAAATGAAGTTTTGGTATGAGATTTTAAAGCTATTTCAATTTACGAGTTTTTTTTAACAGATTTGAGGATGATGTATTTTGATGGAAAAAACTAAATGCGTGTTGATTAATACCGGTGAAATTATTTGGGTGAAGCTAAAAATATTGAAAAAGCTTTTAGTAACTTAAATCTAGAGTACTGGGTTTATTGAGCATGATTAACGTTGGTTTTGAAAATCATACCAGTTGAAAAAGAAAATTGAAGGTGAAATCTAGTTTTCGTATACGACATTATACATCATTGTACAATATTACACAACATTATACAAAATTATAATAAGTGTATAATGTTGTATATTAGGTGTATAAATAGTGTTATACAATATTACTCTTTCAATTCACTATTTTTGTTCGGCTTTGGTGCAGTGGTCTTTCTCTTTGAAGTAAGTTCTTCTTTCACATATGGAGTTAAAGTTAATTTTGCTTTTCTGTGTTGGTGAAATACTGGAATACGTTATTATACATTTCACATACGAGTTTAGACATAGTTATACATTTTTATACATGTACAACATATGTGGACTTAAAACTGAAATTAATTTTTTTTCTCACTTTTTCTCGAACAATCGATGTATAAAGTCATTTCTTTGTTGATTTCTCTGCCAAATTGCGAAGTTGTAGCAACTTTTTTCAATTTTTATTTTTTATTCTTATGTTTCTGTTATTTAGAACTTGGGAAAGAAGAAAATTTAAGTTTTTTTCAAGTTGCATTATAGTTGGATTGCATTGTTGTAGTTGCAATAGGAATATATATGATCGATTTACGTTGGTTGTGTACAAAAAACAAAAAAAATCACATATAGGTCTATAAAATTATATCCAGTCAATGATATCATATTATGAGAGTTTCATGGGCTATGCGGATGAAAAGCACCTATGTGAACTGTACTTTATCTCAAAAGAAAACTACTTAATCCATTGAATCTTACTAATAGAAACGCTTCACAAATGAAAAAACATATTATTTTTTGGTACTATAATAATTCAATAACAAGCCAGTGGATTTTGTATTTGATAAGAAACTTCGTACGAATTATAATACTTTCTTAGTAATTGAAAAATTAAGAGACAAGTTTACAATAAGGGTTAATTACATGGATTTTCACTCTATTATAGCAAAGCTGTTAAATTATTTTTGTAATGACAAAGTTCTATCTTGATTTACTTAAGTATTATGAAAGTTATTGAATCATTTTTTTTTGTAGTAAAAAAGTTACTTAACTTTGTTTAAGCATATCATCAAAGTCACTAAAGTAACTTTCTGTCATATGTGGGCAAAGTTGAATGATTTCTTTGCTACAAAAAAATAGTTTCCCCGTGAACTTAATTAAGCGTAAATACCCCTAAATTTTTACACTAATATCTGGTACTACTTCCTTTAATTCTGTTAGTATATGTTTTTAACATTTGATGTAAAGAGCTTTTAAATGAAAATAAGTCTCGTGATTTCTATCTTATTTTTAATTTATATAAATTGGAATAATGATAAAGGCAATGACTCATTCTTAGTTAGAATGGGATTCCAACTCAGCACCTTTCCGGGTCCGTGGTCGTCCGTCTCCGGTTTACCGGCCGATAAGATCTCTGAGATTGACCAGCCAGCTGGGTTGGTTTGGGGGTTGTGCCGCCCTGCCTTTCGATCGATACACAGTTGAGGAGGTCGATCACGAACACTACAGGTGTGGATGGCAGAGGGTCCGTAGTACCCGAAGCACTGGAGTGATCTAGTAGCCGGGAAGGGGCCTAGAAGTGCCAGGATCAGGATCAAATGAATGCGCATTCTCTTTCTGGCAAGCGAAGATAATCACTTCTTTGTCCATAAAATAAATCTGATGCTGGATTTATTCTTTTTATCAAAGGGGATGGAAACGAATATCAAGTGATTTTAGTAGCATATAGTCTCACATTTAGCAATAAAAGGAAAATAAAATAAAATATGAAGCCATGTAGAATCTTTAATGAAAAATATCGATCAACTAACTCATGTAATTTTGAGATAAAGATATGTTATGTGTCAACGTCAACAACTAGCGTTGATGAATATCGATTACTTCTCTAAGTAGAATGCGACCATTTTGTGCAAAGAGAGTTGAAGAGAAATGTTCGATATTTCAATATCAGTAATGTCACACCTCCTTTTTCACCACCCCGGGATTAATGAAGGGGTAATGGGAGTTTTTCCAATTAAAGTGACATTATTTGATTTTGGGATTTATTTATTATTTCAGAGTCGCCACCCGGATTTTTGACGATGTTCCGGGACACCGTTTATTGAAATCCCAAATCGAGGAAATTTAGACTCTGTCTTGATTTGTCTGCGACCAGAAATCCGAGTAAGGAATTCTGTTAACCCGGGAGAAGGTGTTAGGCATTCCCAAGTTCCGTGGTTCTAGCACGGTCGCTTAACTATTATTATTTGGCCTAAATTATCTGATTATTTACGTGTTTTAGCCTATTGCATATTTAAACTCTTTGAAATTTAGCCGCTTTTGATAAGTATGAATTTATCTTGAAAACAAGTCACGAGAACGTGCACTCGTTATGCTTTTGTACATGTTACAATTACGCCACATGAAATGCACCCGTAATTGCGACACGTGATTTTAATATAATTTGAAGTTTAAGACGGGGACATGAGTTGTCGCGCCCGAGTGTAGATTACGTAGTCAAGACTATGGTCATGACGGTTTTATAATGCCTATTTGAGGCGATATTCGATTATTCTTTATTCTTTCCACTTGAAGGAGTATTTTTAAAGTCAATTAGGACGTTTATGGATTTATCTCGAACAAGTCACGATGGCGTGCACTTGTTGTTTTTGAGCACATGGAAAACACATCACATGAAATGCACTCGTGGTTGCTATGCGCAATTTTATTAGTGTTTGAAGTTGATGGTCGGGGGCATGAGTTGCCACTCCCGAGTGTAGTTTAGAGTAATCTTGAGTAATGATCGATTTTTGTCTAATTTCAAACTGAAGGTATTTATTCTACCTAAGGATTACCTAAAATAACGTCCAATATCCTAAAGATAACAGGTTTCGGGCTATGACCATGTTTTAGCCCCAGATTATTTCAACTCTTTGGCCAATCCTAATTGTATCTAGTTTTGAGATGATTCGAAATTAAATAGCTAAACAATCAAGAGCAGCTGCGCCTATACATGTAACGTTTGTGTTGTAGTAAAAAAAAAGATTTTGGATTACAAATAATAACGTTACTTGCATCAGATTTCTTCGGCCATTTGACCTACATACCATACACGAATAATTGTATATTGCTCATAGTTCTAACAGAGAACCTTTATCAGAACAGCTCATATAACAAAAATAGACTGCGCAAACTTCTTGAGTTAAAAATTATCTGGTACTTTTAAGGCAGAATTGATACCACTCGAACAGTTTGATTGATAGAATAATGGTTTAACACAATTAATGAGTCTACGATTCCGGATTCCATAACTGTTATGATAGACATTCTAAGAAACGTAACTGAATTACAAATTTCGATATAGTCCAGTCCTTATTACAACTGAAAAAATGTATACAATAGACTGTAAATACGCTATTACATTGTTCTTAAATTGAAATACAAGTTTTTCTAAATAATAAGAAAAATAAGAGGGACAGAGTTTGGTTGCTACTCCTGTGCAAGCCAACAACCTTCGTCCTTCGAGACCTGTATTCTTCAGCCTTAGTTTCGACTAAACTATGCAGGTTTATGTGCATTGCAAAAGACTTAATCTGATCATTTCTGGGATCAGATTGAATCTTTTAAATGCTGTCACCATAGTGACATCCGATTACATAAGGTATGAGTTGTCCAGACCAACACTTAAACACCTTATGGTGTGAACTTGACCATGAAGGGGTCAGATTCACTACCCTTTGGTGCCATCTAATGACTCTATTATGACTTCATGGATATAAGATTAGAGCAAAGAAGCATTTAAGAGGTCATTTTACTGTTATGATCACACATAGATGAACAACCAGATTTCAAGCATTTTAAGTTCGGATTTACACATGAAATTCTGACAAAGAGAGTAAACACTTAATAGGTCTTAACGAGCTTTTAATTCTGAAAATTTGTTTAGAGTGAACTATCACAAACGGGTCTTTATGCATCTTTCAGAGGGTGAAATTGACCATGAATGAGTCAAGTTTTAAACCTTTAATGCCAACGCTAGCATAAGTCTAAAGCTACATAGAGGCTTACTCGCTAAGTCTCTTTAATAAACAAAGAACACAAATAGAGCAAATTTTGACATTAAGTCCAACACTTGGCTGTTTTGACAGCATTGAAGATATACTTCTGAGCTTTGTTAAAAGGTGTTTCTAACCATGAAGAAGGTTAGATTCAGTCTTTGATGTTGCTCTTAGAGGAACAAACATTCTTCATGCTTTTATAGTCTGAGTCTGGCCATAAAAAGGGTCATAGTCAACTCTTATTGGGTGTACCTTTTGTTCCTCTTGGCAATTGTACCATAGTTTTAATTTTGTGGGCTTATATAGAGATAAAATCAGATCACTTTAGGAGATTCTGATTCTTCACTCTAAGTAGCCTTTTAACTACTTATTCTACACCCCAAAAGAGATAACTTCAGGGTCATGAGCAGCTTGTTTAAGCACTTAATATGGGGGTGAGTTTGACTATCAATAAGTCAAATTCATCTACCTTAGTGCTACTAACAACATAATTCTAAATTAGATGTAACTTTGATTATTTAGGCATTTTTAGAGGATGAACCTGACCATTTAAAAGTTCAGATTCCTCAACTCTAATGCCTTTTGACTACACACTTTGTACCGTTTGGAAGGGTAAACTTCAACCAACCATGCCAAGATTTATGCACTCATCATGGGGTGAGTTTGATTATTAAGGAATCAAACTCATCTACCCAAGTGCAAATCACCCCAATATGCTAAACAATTATAAAATTAACATCTAACTACCACATGCCAAATGTATTGGCATGCATTTAGCAAATAATAAAGCTGATTTCAGGAGTTACATTCATACACTTAGGTAATAATAACTTTACTTCAGTTTTCACATCAAGAATGGAGGAGAAGAAGATTCAGATTCACACGATCTTAAAGAAACACAACATGAACCAATAATTTCAATACCAGTTTTGGATTTAATAATTTCGCATAGAAGTGCAATGTTACATACCTTCAAAGAGAAAAAGCAGCACAAGGCTTGACCCAATAAAGGTCAAGACAAGAGGAAATCAGCTAGGAGTTAGGAGAAGGATGAGAAACCAAAGCAGTAACATCATCCAGCAAACCAGAGGAAACCAGGAAGAAAGAGGACTCCCAAATCCAAAACAACACTGATTTTTTCCTTTGTTCAAAGATGACCAGATTTTTTTTTCTCTCTACTGACTTTTTATTTTCAGTAATTGCTGCTCTATTTTTCTGTTTTTCTTTTAACTGTTCATGTATTTTCAGAATGATATCTGTGTGTGTGTGGAATTCTGCATTCAGACTTTTTTAGCAGCTTTCTTAGACAGAAAAAAAAGGTCCTTAAAGTGTGAAGAGAGGGTCCTTTTATAGTATTTGGGAATGGGGTATCTTTTGGAATATCCCTCATTCAAAAAGCTGCAAATAGTACATAATAGTACATAGGGCAGCTGTCAACCTTATCTTTTTGGACAACTGCCCCCTATTCTAGAATATTCTCACCTATTAAAGACCTTTCTACCCTTAAAAATCTGATTTTCTACTATAAATTACCGAATATACCCTTTGAAGTCCATATATTTACCATTGGGTAACCATGGTTACTTACTTGGGTTATTATTTAACTCTAATTAACTAACACCAGTTATGTCTTTTAGGTGACTACTAGTTGTTCTTTGACTAAGGTTAGGTCGAATAATTAGATTAGGAGTTTAGGGTTAGTTTCATATTGATTACCTATGTTCAAGCTTATTAATTAAAGTAAGTTAATTAATTTAATTCTTTAACTTAAACCCAACGATTCAGATAAGTTAATTCACTTTGCTTACCTAAAATCAAAGACTTAACCAATTATCAAGGCTAGGCTTAAATTATTTAATGATCAGTTTTAACTTAGGCTTAGTTAAGGTTAGTCAACCCATTTCCCTAACTTAGGTTAAAAGGTTTGTTTCAGTTAACGAAGCCTAACCTAACTATCCTAAACAGATTTCCCTTTGGTTAATTACTTAAAAGGCTACCTAAATTAGTTTCTAGGTTGAAGGAGTTTGAAATCATTTAAATGTGAGACTGAGTGAACCATTTGTTCTTAAACTTAGTTAATTGGTCTTAGCTAGTTATCTTAGACTTAGGTCAACTAAGCTGTTAGCCTAATTATTTTTCACTTTTGACTAGGTCTACTAATTAAAGGTGATTAATCCCTTACTGCTTAATTAGCTCATTTGAATTGACTAATCATTAAAACAGTAGTTGATTAAGTTAATGGGTTTGAATAATTTCAAGTAGTGTTTACCTAGCAATTATAGTTTAACTAGCTCAAATGAGTGATTAACTCATTAATTAGTCTTAACAAAGCTGGGTTTTAAACTTATTTTGATCTTAAGTGAATCACTTTTAAGACTTAGGTTAGGTTGATTGAAA
>ML242182.1:0-46778 GCA_005239495.1 Nicotiana undulata
GTTTACTACCTAATTCAATGATTTTAGGTGGTTTATTAGTGAATTAAGCTAGGAATTATTGTTAAAATTAGAAGTTTTATGGGGTTTTACTTACCTCTTACAGTGGGTGGTCGTGGAAGGTGATGCCCCAAGCTTGGATACTCTCTAATGAAGTTTGAAGATGGAAGGAATGAGGAAAACCCAAAATTTTGGACATTTTAAGTGGGCTGCCAACAGGGGTTTCTGCACCTGCGACAATAGGACCGTAGGTGCGGTCTCGCGCCTGCGAGAAAATTATCACAATTGAGGAAAAGGGCCTGGGACCCTGGGCTCGCACCTGCGGGGTTGGGAGCCGCACCAGCGGTCCCGCTCCTGCGGAATTTCGGTCGCCCCTGTGGAAAAGTCGCACCTACGATGGCCTGGACCGCACCTGCGGTCTCGCGCCTGCGGACTTTGGGCAAGGGGCTGGGGATTGCACCTGTGAGGCTGGGACCGCAGGGGCGGTCCCGCACCTACGGCTCGGCAACCGCACCTGCGGTCACACCAGCTGCTGTGCACCAGCAGTGGTTTTTGGCCTCGCGCGGGGTCTGGGAGGCACCTGGGCCCACCTGAGCCCCCGTCCAAAAATACCAACAAGTCCCAAATCATTAAACGGACTTGCTCGAGCTCACGGAACACTCAATACAACGCTAAAACTCAAAATCACCCTCCAAAACCCCTGAATTCAAAACTTAAGAACTTTGAAATTCTAGAATTCACTTCAACGCGCCGAACCGGCCTTAACCACTCGGAATGACTTCAAATTTTGCATATAAGTTATGAACGACACAACGGAACTATTCCCGGTCTCGGAACTTCATTCAGACCTCGAGAACATATAATCACTTCTCAAGCCACATTTCAAATTCTTTAGAAACCTCACAAGTTCATTAACTCCATTTTTCCTCACTTGGACCCGAAACCAATCAAATCAAACCCGTTTTACACCAAATCTCACAGATAGGACAAACAACATATAATAAACCTGTTCTGTGCTTCGGAACCATAACATGGGCCCGGTAACAAGGTTTTCACATAATTATTCACTTTCACTTTCCTTTATTATTTTCAGAAAACAATTTTCTTTAAAAATTCATTTCTCGGGCTTGGGACCTCGGAATTCGATTCCGGGCATACGCTCAGGTCCCATATTTTCCTACGGACCCTCCGAGACCGTCACATCACGGGTCCGGATCCATTTACCAAAAATGTTGACCAAAGTCAACTTTATTCAATTATTCAATTCAAAAATCCCATTTTTATCAAATTTTCACATGGAAGTTTCCCGGCTACCTGCCCGGGCTGTGCACGCGTATCGAGGTGAGATTAACGGAGGATTTCAAGGCCTCGGAATACAAATTTAGCTGGAATTACTTAGGATGACCTTTTGGGTCATCACAACTTTATAGTGGTTTAGGGTTGGAACCGATTAGCGACACGACTCTCCTTATCCATACAGGCAGTCTTAATGCGAGACTCTCCATAGTCGCTCATGGAGCCAACACAATTTCATAGAGTGCACCAGTTAGCAAGAAAACAGGCGAAACACTTGGTGGCACCTATGGCATCCTTCTTTTATTTTCTTTTGTCGGTTAATTGTATCTTACTTTTTATTTACTTTGTGTTTTGAGGTTAATCCCTATTTTGAGATTTTTATTAGAGCTTATTACTAACATAGGATCTCCGTTCTAATTATTAGTAAATTACTTATTTTTATACCACTTCTACTTTAAAGATTTTAAAGTCTCTTGTTCGAAAATAATTTTCTATACTAATTTTTTATGTACAAGATATAAGATTTAGAAGGCATCATTTGTAAATCGGTCTTAAACAAAGTTCCTTAGCACTCAACAATCAGATTTCTTAATACAAAATTTGAGTCAAATATTATTTAAAGGAAACGAAACCTTTTTTATAGAACTTTTCATTCAAAACGAGTTATCACCGGTTCGTAAAACGATAGGTTATCTTTAATCAAATTTTGATAGCTTTCTATTTTTATTTCTTAATTAACAACCTAAGTTTGGTTGGTTAACCGTAGCCAATGGATCATATATGGTGTCTTCATAACTTTCCCTATAAGTTTAATAAAAATCCTTACCTAGAATTACTAAGGTTAAGCAGACCATAAAATTGAGTTAACTTTAATGCATTATTTAGTATATAAGTGTCCTAATTCACCTTTAAATAATTAGGTGGCGACTCCCTTAAGTTAAACCTTCAAGTTTTAAAATATGTTATACTCTAGTTTTGCCCGTGTTATAATGGGTATAACAGGTATTAGATTTAGCACGGGTTGAGAGCTGGAGACAGATACTTCGTATCAAAAAGTGATAGAGATCCCGCGGAGGTTGGAGTGTATGCAGGGCCGTGAGAGAGAGGAAAGGGAGGCCAAGAGGCCTCGAGATTTTGGAGGATATAGTGGTGCTTGTGCCCCAGCTACAACCTATTATGGCAGGGGCTATGCGAGTCGTCCAGTTCATTCAGCACTTCCAGCTTCTAGTGGTGCTCCAGCTACCCCGAGGTCTCAGATGCCCATTTTGCCCAGCCACTATCTAGTGCACCTCTTACACGGGGTGCCTTCAGCGGTCAGTCCAGCCGACCGAGCCAAGGTCAATTTTAGCAGTCACGCCCATCGAAAGCTTGCTTTGATTGTGGTGATACCAGATATATGGTGAGGGACTTCCCCAGACTCAAGAGGGGTGGGCCTCCACAGAGTACTTAGGCTCCCCAAATTCCACCTGGTCCACGAACTTCACAGGCCATGGTTACTGCTCCAGTTGTCGCTCCACATGCACAACCAGCTAGTGATGTGGGTTGTGCAGGTAGAGGCCTCCCTAGAAGGGGAAGCGAAGCAATATTTTATGCTTTTCCGGGTAGGACAAAGGCGGTTGCATCGAATGTTGTCATCATAGGCATGTTTATTCCAGTTTTTCATAGGGATTCATCGGCCTTATTTGATCCAGGATCAACTTATTTATATGTGTCATCCTACTTTTCTCCGTATTTAGATATATCTCGTGAGTCTTTGAGTTCTCCTGTTTATGTGTCCACGCCTATGGGATATTATATTGATGTGGACTGTGTGTATCATTCGTGCTTAGTTGTTATTGGTGGTTTTGAGACTAGAGTTGATCTGTTGTTACTCAATATCATAGACTTTAATGTGATATTGGGCATGGACTAGTTTTCTCCCTATCACGCTATTCAAGATTGTCACGCCAAAATTGTGACACTGGCTATGCCAAGTTTCTCGCGGTTAGAGTGGAGAGGTACATTGGATTACATTCCTAGCAGGGTTGTGTCTTTACTAAAGGCTCAACGAATGGTTTAGAAGGGGTGTGATACATATCTACTCTTTGTGAGGGATGTTAGTGCTGCTACTCCTACCGTTGAGTCAGTTCCGGTAGTGAGAAAGTTCCCAGATATATTTCCGGCAAATCTTTCAAGCATGCTTCCAGATAGAGATATTAATTTTTATTGACTTGTTGTTGGGCACCCAACCCATTTATATTCTACTACATCGTATGGCACCAGCGGAGTTGAAGGTGTTAAAGAAGCAGCTGCAAGAGTTGCTCGATAAGGGTTTCATTCGACCTAGTGTGTCGCGTTCGGGTGCCCGATTCTGTTTGAGAAGAAGAAGGATAGTTCTATGCATATATGTATTGATTATCGATAGTTGAAAAAAGTCACAATGAAGAACATATATCCATTACCGCACATTGATGACTTATTTGACCAGCTTTAGGGTGCAAGAGTGTTCTCGCAGATTGATTTGTAGTCAAGGTATCATCAGCTGAAGATTCGGGATCCGGATATTTCGAAGACTGCTTTCAATACTCGGTATGTTTACTATGAGTTTCTTATGATGTCATTTGGGCCGACCAATGCCCCAGCATCATTTATACACCTGATGAGCGGTGTATTTTAGCCATATCTAGATCCATTCATCATTGTGTTTATTGAAGACATCTTTGTGTATTCCCGCAACCGGGAGGATCATGAGCAGCATTTGAGGATTGTACTCCAAACCTTGAGAAAGAAGAAGTTGGTATGCAAAGTTCCCAAGGTGTGAATTCTGGCTTGATTCAGTGGCGTTTTTGGTCATATGGTGTCGAGTGAGGGATTAAGGTAGATCCGAAGAAGATTGAAGCAGTTCAGAGTTGGCCCAGGCTGTCTTCAGCTACTGAGTTTCAGAGTTTTCTTGGTTTGGCCGGATATTTTCTCCGTTTTGTAGAAGGCTTCTGATCCATTGTTGAACCTATGATCAGATTGACCCAGATGGGTGCTCCTTTCAAATGCTCTGAGGAGTGCGAGACGAGCTTTCAAAAGCTCAAGACTTCTTTGACTGCAACCCCAATGTTGGTGTTGCCTACAGATTCGGGGTCTTACATTATTTATTAGGATAATACCCTATTGGGTTTGGCGCTGTGTTGATGCGATATTGTGGGGTGGTTGTCTACGCGTCTCGGCAGCTGAAATTTCATGAGAAGAATTATCCTGTCCACGACTTGGAATTGACAGTTATTTTTCATGCATTGAAGATTTGGAGGTTGTATCTGTACGGTGTCCCATGTGAGGTCTATACCGACCACCGGAGTCTCCAACATCTGTTCAAGAAGAAAGATCTTAACTTGTGGCAATGGATGGTTAGAGTTTCTTAAAGACTGATATTACTATTATTATCATCCCGAGAAGGCCAACTCCGTGGCTGATGCCTTGAGTGGAATGGCGGAGAGTTTGAGCTGTTTGGCATATCTACCAGCAGCGTAGAGGCCATTAGCATCGGATGTTCATGCCTTATCTAATCAGTTTGCTAGATTGGATGTTTCGAAGCCCAGTCAAGTTTTTTCTTTTGTTGTTTCTCAATCTCGCTTTATGAGAACATCAGAGAGCACCAGTATGACAACCCCTATTTTCTTGTCCATAAGGACACGGTACAACACGGAAATGCCAAGGAGGTTTCCATTGGAGATGATAGGGTGTAGCAGATGGAGGACTGGTTATGTGTGCCCAATGTGGATGGGATACGTGAGTTGATCCGTAATGAGGCCCACAGTTCGCGGTACTCCATTCATCTGGGTTCCATGAAGATGTATTATAATTTGAGGTAGCATTATTGGTGGGAGAGAATGAAGAAAGATATAGTAGAGTATGTGGCTTGGTGCTTGAACTTGAGAACGAGCATCAGAGGCCATGCAGTTTGCTTCAGAGGCTTGAGACTTCCGAGTGGAAGTGGGAGCTTGTTACCATGGACTTTGTTGTTGGGCTCCCACGGACTTTGAATAAATTTGATGTAGTTGGGGTGATTTTGGACCAGTTGACTAAGTCCACACATGTCATATTGGATGTGACCATATATTCTTCAGAGCGGCTAGTTAAGATCTATATCCGCGTGATTGTTCGTCTTAGCTTGTGTCCATTATTTTTTATCGGGGCACGTAGTTCACATCGCATTTCTAGAGGGCCCTGCAGCGTGAGTTAGGAACACAAGTTGATTTGAGTAAAACATTTCACCCCTAGATGGATGGACAGTCCGAGCGCACTATTTAGATCTTAGAAGATATGCTACATTCATGTGTTATTGATTTTGGGTGTTCTTGGGATCCGTTTCTATCACTTGCAGAGTTTTCCTACAACAATACCTACCAATCAAGTATTCAAATGGATCTTTATGATGCCTTATAAAGGAGGCGGTGCCGTTCTCGAGTTGGTTGGTTTGAGCCGGGAAGGCTAGGTTGTTGGGCACAAATTTGGTTCGAGATGCCTTGGAGAAAGTCAAGTTGATTCAGGATCGAATGGTTCGTGATGTAGCATTTATGGTTGGAGAGAGGGATTTTCTCCAGGTTTCACCCATGAAGGGTGTGATGAGGTTTGGGAAGAAGGACAAGTGGAGCCCTAGGATAATTGGTCCTTTTGAGATCCTTGAGAGAGTGGGGGAGGTGGCCTACAAGCTTGCATTTCCACCCAGCTTATCTAAAGTCTATCTAGTATTCTATGTTTCCATGCTCTAGAAATATCATGGTGATCCATATCATGTATTAGATTTAAGCTCAATCCAATTGGACAATGATTTGACTTATGTTCAGGAGCAAGTGGCTATCTTGGACAGGCAGGTCCAAAAGTTGGGGTCAACCAGTTGGGGAGGCGACTTAGGTGATAACACAAAGGTTGGGAGATCCAAGAACTTAAAGAAAATAAGTAGAAGAAATGCGGAAGCAGTAAAGAAATGCAATGGAATTGAGAAACTAAGAAAATAAACTAGATATGTGGAAATTCTAGGAAAATCCAAGAACCCCGAGATTGTGTTAATCTAGATTTTGACAGATCCTAATGACAACAAGTTGGTTATGAAACCAATTTCCTTGACTAGAGATAAACTAATCAAGAACTAGATTCGGATCTTGACTTCTAGTTTGAATGACTTAGGACAACAACTAGTATAAGAAACTAGTCGCCTTCGAAGAATATCAAAAGAAACCAAAGATATCACAAGAAAGAAAATTATCTTACTACCTTAAACTATGAACTAGTTAGGGTTGCAAGATAAATCTCAAAGTAAAGTTCACAAAGGTTCAAAAGAACTCACAATCATAATATTAATCTTCAATATCTGCCTTACAATGAAAGACAAGCACCCCTTTATATAGTAGTAAAGAAGGAGCTAGTCAAGACTTCAATAAATGAGCCTAGAAGCATAGAAGAATACCCACACTAAGACCAATGTATTCAACATACACATAGACCAATGCAAGTCAACATAGAATAAAACAACTATTAAATATATATTCTAGAAACTATTTTTGGGCTCATTTGGGCTGCTAAAAATTCTTCCTTTTTGGGGCATATTTGGGCATTCCATCTCCTCTTGGACTTTAATTTGGGCCTCTAAATAGTTGTAAGACTTGGCCCACAGATCTTCCTTGTGCCAGAGCTCTTCTTCCATCATAAGACACTTTTTAATTGCCAATTGAAGTCCATTAAGCTTGTCTTGAAATTTCTTTGTTTGAGAACTTGTCATTTGCCTTCTTGGAGCTTCCAGAGCTTCATCCTTCTCCTTTAATGATGTTGAGCTGACATGGATGCTATCATTAGGAGACTGAGAATGATATGTGTAGCTGTTATTCTCACTTTTTCAACACTTCGTATGTCTTTAAACTAGTTTGGAAACGATCATTTGTTTTAATAGGGGGAGATGTAACGACCTAGTCAGTCATTTTGTGTATTGTAGCCACATTCCCCTATTTATTTTTCTTTATGTTCATTTGTGGTTTTGTGACTTGTCGAGGTGCTCGGATTGATTGCGCAGAAGTTTTGGACTGTATTGGGACACTTAGTCCCAAAGTTTGAAGCTTAAGTTGAAAGAGTTGACTAGAGTTTGACTTTTGTGTATATGACTCCAGAATGGAGTTTTGATGGTTCCAATAGCTTCGTATGGTGATTTTCGATGCGTATGTCCGGGATGTTGATTTGGAGATACGTAGGTCATTTTGGCTTGAATTAGCGAAAGTTGGAAATTTCAACTTTTGGAAGGTTGAGAGGCTTGGCCGAGAGTTGACCTTATTGAGATGAGGACGCGTTCGCGAAAGGTTGGGATGTTTGTGCATCGCGAACGCGGGTGAGGGATCGCGGCCGTGTAGAAGGAAGGTGAGGTTGTATTGTGGCACGTGTTGTTCATCGCATTCGCGTGGACTCGTCTATGATCGTGTATCCTAATGATGAATGCGTATTGCGTTCACGACTGTAGTCTCGCGACCACGTAAGAGGCATTTGTGAGCTGGTGGAATTTTTTCTCTAAGATTGCAACTTCTTTTCCGCTATTGCGTAGAGTAATAACTGGGCAGACTATATAGTACTCTATTTTGAGGGGTTGGTTCATTTTAACATATTTTGAGTTGTAGAGCTTGGCTTTGGGTGATTTTTGAGGGAATTTTCACATCTTGGATCGGGGTAAGTGTTTTTAGTCGGGTTTATTAATTAATCATGATTCCATTTTAGTTTTATCATTTATTTAGTGAATTAAAGTGTAACGACCCGATAGGTCGTTTTGCGTATTCGGACCCCGTTCCCCTAAATAAGACTTCCCGTAGCGTCTTTCAGTGATTCCTGACTTGCGGGGACGGGTGGTTCGGGAATTAGAAGTGTTTAGAATAGTATAGGAACACTTGGTTCCTTAAGGTTGGCTTTTAAGGCCAAGTTTGACTTCGGTCAATATTTTGAGCAAGCAACCTCGGAATCGAGTTTCAACAGTGTCAGTAGCTTCGTATGATGATTTTGAACTTGGGCATATGTTCGGAACTTGGTTTGGAATGTGATTTTATGTTATCGAGGTTCGAATGGAATTTCGATACCGAGAATAGTTCTGTTATGTCATTTATGACTTGTCTGCAAAATTTGGGGTCATTCCGAGTAGTATAGGTCGGTTCGGCGCATTGAAACCGAATTCAAGAACTTGAAATTTCTTAAGTTGATTCTAGGGGTTTTAGGTGTGATTCTGAATTTTAGCGCTGTTTTGGGTGTTCTGAAGGCTCGAGCGAGTCTGTAATATGATTTAGGACTTGTTGGTATATTGCACAGGGGCTCGGGTAGGCCTAGGTGCCTCTGGACCCCCAAGCGGGGCCAAAATCCAGCAGCTTCAGCTGCTGGTGCACTAGATCTGGTGTGACCGCAGGTGCGATTTCCCAGATCGCAGGTGCAATACCGCCCCTGCGGTTAATCCATCGCAGGTGCGAGCCCCAGGGGGAGTTGGCCCAAAACCGCAGGTGCGGGCCTTCTCCCGTAGGCGCGGACCCGCTTGTGCAGGATTCCTTCCGCAGGTGCGGTCCTAGGCCTCCTTGGCCAATTCCGCAGGTGCGACCATTTGGCCGCAGGTGCGGGACCGCAGGTGCGGGACCGCAGGTGCGGTCCAAGAGCCGCAGTTGCAAGATCCCTGAAGGCAGTAGGCTCATTTAATACGGGATTCCACCATTTTTCCCCATTTCTTCCCCACCATAGGCGATTTTAAGAGCTTCCAAGAGGGTGTTCGGCCTAGCTACTAAGAGGTGAGTAATTTCCATGTAAATGTTAGTTTATTACATCAAAACTTAGGTAAATTAACATCTAATTAGTGGAATCAAAGGGGCTAGAGTGGAAACTTAGGGTTGATGAACTTTAGGGAATTTCACCACTTTTCTACCATAAAATCGTATGAAAACTATATAATAATGATCCTTAGGCTACGAGTGAGTGATTCCTTCGAGAATTTTCGGAATTCGAGCGTGCGGGCTCGGGGTTGAAATTTGGGATTTCTTCAAGAATGCGAAATTTTGAATAAGATAGGACAAGTTTCCTCCTTCAAGCTTTAATTGATGTAATTATACTATATTTGACTAGTTGCAAGTCCTCGAGGGTAGATTTCGGAGTGTCGGGCGCATCATTGATCTGAGGGATAGATTCAACACGAGGTGAGTCTCCTTTCCAACCTTGTAAGAGGGAATTTTCCCCATTGGTAAATTGTGAATGATTAAATGTCCTTATTTGCGGGGGCTACGCACGCACAATGTGATGAGCGTCCGTGCGTAGCTACTATTATGCCATGTCGGGTAGCCTTTAGGAATCACAAGCAGGCCTCTACGTGTTGTGCCGGTATCTTTACATGTATTTCTGATTGTTTAATATTCTTGAAAATTCCGTGAGATTAGTAGGAAGTATTATGTAAATTTAAATGCTTAAATACCTGCTTCCAAGTATGTTCCCTGAATTATTCCAGGATTATGTTACGAGCACCCGAGTAACATGTATGATACGTGAGCGGGGTAGCCTTATATTACGTCAATCGCGTCGCATGATCGATTCGCGAGCGGAGTAATAGATGCATCTATGGTTCGAGCCGTTCGACCCTCGGCGGTGCACATTTAAATTTTGCGTCGCTTCGGCCGTACGCCTCGGCATATTATATGCTTTATGCTTGATTGAGAGTATTATTATTATTTTTGCTAATTTATGGTTCTGTGTGGAAGGAAACTTGTGATTTTTATTAAATGTTGTTACTTGACACTTGCAGGTAGATTGTTATCTTGTTGTATATTGATGCTCCATGTCTACTCGCTTTCCATAAAATGTTAATCCTGTCTAGATTTATTAAATCACATTATCAACAATGACCCTAGTGCGTAACACGTCTACCTCTCGTCACTACTTCTTCGAGTTTAGACGGGATACTCACTGGGTACATATTTGTTTATATGTACTCATGCTACGCTTTTGTACTTAATTGTACAGATCCTGAGACTGGTGCTTCTGGTTATCGTACCGGAGCGAGATCGTGAGGGTATCTTTTGGATTAGACTACACGGTGAGTTGCTCTTCCTGGCGTTCCTCGCTAGCACTGTAGAGTTTCTATTGCTTTTGGATATTTCTGTCTACCCCTTTCAGACAATTTTATATTTATTTTTGTCTACTTTGTATATTCCACTAGTCGCCTGTGGACTTGTGACACTAGGTCTTGGCACACATAGTAGACGTTTCTCGTATTTTTACTAAATTGAATATGTCGGCATGATTTTCGGTTGCATTGAGTTTAATCACCTCACTTAACCGCCTTCATTTAATGATTTCATAACTTAAAAATTTGGTAACCACATAAATATCCAACTAAGTAAAGTAACTTCGTTAGTAAACTAGTGTTGGCTTGCCCGACTCCGGTGTTGGGCGCCATCACGACCTGAGTTGGAATTTGGGTCGTGACATAAAAAGAGGAAAATGGGGTATTTTTCTAAAACTTCCTAAAGTAAAAATTGGGGATTTGAAGGTTGATTTGAGGTCTGAATTGGATAATTTTCGTATGGATGTACTCATTGTTGAATGGGTGTTCAGGTTTTGTAAGTTTGGTCGGTTTCTGAGGTGTGGGTCTATGGTTGACTTTTTGTATTGACTTTTTTATATTCCTTAAAGACTGCAACTTTATTATTCGGAATGCTTTTCTATGATTCGTATTTATGGTATTAAATTATTTTGGCTAGATTCGAACCGTCCTAAGTTGGATTTCTGCGGAAAAGGCTTACTAATGGGTTGATTTAGCGTGTTTGAGGTAAGTATCTTATCTAAATTTATCAGGGGCAACTATCCTTTAGGATTTGGATTGATTGTGCTATTTATGTCATATGGAAGCCATGTATGCAAGATGACGAGTTGGTAAACAGGTTATTGTGGTATTTGACCGGTTTAAGCTATTTAGACTATTTTCATGTCTTTAATTGAACTGTTATAATATGTCACATCTTTCATTCGATACTCTAATATTCCATGATTTATTTGATGTTGTAGCACCTGTTCTACCTCTTACTTGTTATTTTGCTCTTATATGCTTTAGTTGAAGTGATTGCTTCCCTTATTGTCTTGTTACTTCTTTAATTGTTGAATTACCTTACTCGGAGTTGTTATTTAATGTAATATATTTTTGTTGAGTTATTAGTGTTGAAGTTGTAAAGGTTGTTATCACATTGAGTCGAAGTTGTTAATTGTTAAGTATCTTTCTTGTTGAGCTATTCACTTTTATTTTGTTATTGTTGAGATCCTTTGTACAGATCCTTATAAAGGTTGTTATCACATTGAGGCTATTTGTTGTGGAAACATTGGTATTGTTGACTTTGCGGCAAGTTGTGGTGTATGGGAACTTGTGGTACGAGTTGTGATTGTGTTGTGATATTGATACACATGTGGCGGTATAAAGTTAGGGGTTGAAAGCATGTGGTGAGACTTTAAGGTGGCTTGATACGCGTATTGCTGGTACGGGAACTACTTGAAGCCACACGTTGTGATAAGGTGGGCTAAAATGCGGGTAGCTATTTCGGAAAAAAGAATTTTCCAAACTAAATGTAAGGCTCCCGCGGTGATATAAGGAAAGATTGTGATTGAAATTGTGAAATATGAATACGAAGCAATATCTCGATTGTGATTCTTGTTGTACAATTCATATTGAAAAGATTTATTGGTTGAATAATTCTTGTTGTACAATTCTTGTTGCTTTTATTCTTCCTTGTTTTACTAGTTTTTATCCGTTTTTAATTATTTGAGGTTCTCATTATTTGTTTACTTCATGTTTCCTTTTTGCTTAAAATGCCGTCATTTGCTTACATTGTTAAACTTCTTGTTATAACTCAGTTCTCCATTTTCCATTACTTCTCGATATTATATTATTGTTCTGTTTATCTTGTCCCAATAGATGTTTTGATCTGGCCTCGTTCTACTATATCGAGGTTAGGTTTGATGTTTACTAGGTACCGTTATCGTGTACTCATACTACGCTTCTATACATCTTTGTGCATATCCAGGTACCTCGACTCAGGCTAGACACCAGTGAGTTGACCATAAAGTACGGAGACTTCAAGGTATACCCGAACGGTGCTCGTAGGCCTGTTGTCACCTTCTGTTCTTCTTTTGCTACTGTTTACTCTTTCACTAGAAAGTGTTGTACTAGGGATTTTATAGTATATTCATGTAGAGCTTATGAATCAGTTCCACCGATTTTGGGGGTTTTATTACAGATGTTCTGTTTCGGATTTATTATGAGTTTTTCGAATTATCTTGTTATCTCAGTTGGTAAATTCCGATAAGTATTCATGAATGTTAGGCTTACCTAGTCTTAGAGACAAGCTTCCATCACGATATCCTAAGGAGGGAAAATGGGGTCGTGACATATTGGTGGCGGCGGATGAAGAAGGACATAATAGAGTACGTGGCGAGATGTCTCAATTGCCAGTAATGAAAGTTCCCCAAGCAAGAGATAGAAACAGACTCCACGGATATCATAAACCTTCTTTATGAAAACAACCAAAATCTAGCTAATATAATTATTGAATGCATGTTCTTAATGCACTAGTTGAAACTCCCAACTCTGACGCACAACTTCAGAGAAGGAAATACAATGGCGCATCTCTTAGCGAAGGAAGCAGTGATAAACTTCAAACCGGCTAAATATTTTTGCCATGCTCGTCCACCACGTTTTGTTGAATCTCAATTGTTATAGGACTTTGTAATAGTTTTAAGTACATTACCTCTACTGTTTGCAACAATCTTGCCAAGTTAGGCAATGTTCAAGTCCTACGGGACTAGTAACCTTTTGTTTAAGTAATATAACGTGTTATTTAAAAAAAAAAAAAGGGTTCATTCGTTACTTCTTGGTCAAAATTACATTTATAATTTATGTATATGGTGAAATATGATATGACACGTATCATTTAAAGGAAAGACACGTTGAACCCAAGAAGGGGATGGCTGCAGACCGAACACCGTCATTTTGCTTGTCACCGGAAAGGATAACGTTTATAGAGATGTATTAAATGCTCTGCGCCGGGTAGCATTTAATAAGGAATATTCTGCAGCATTAAGAGCGACGACCCGTTATAGAGAATTTGACATTTATGTTCGCCGTTACATCTTCATCAATGACCCTCATATTGTCATTAAAGGAGGGCAAGATCCTAGGACCCCCTTCCCTGACATAGCTATAAATAGTGATCACAATTATCATTGTAAAGGGGGCGAATTTTGTGGCTAAACTTACACTACATTCTATACAAAGCTTAATACAATCTTACTTTCCTGCTTTTTGATCTCATCATTGTTGTGCTCGGAAAGCTTGTTCCCGGAACTATCATCTATGTTGTTTCACCTACATCTTAATGCTAAGTATTGTACGTTTCCTCAATTATTGTATTATTTCAGAATCAAATTAGTTCACTTGTCTAGAAATTACGTATAAATACAATTATACCATTTTAGGGGTAAACATTTTTATTACTCCAATAAGGAAATTTTTTTTATATACATCAAGTTTGCATCTTTTCTACAAAGAGTGCTAATGATGATTAACATGTATCGTGTACTTCACATTCTCAGAGCCGGTTGACAAGAGTTGGTCAATCCTTCTGCAAGCATTTACAATTATTGATTTCATCTGACGACGTAGTAGCATGTGTTTACGACTTTATAACTTCACCTACAATTATATTATAGAATCGGTAAACAACCTAGCCTAAATTGAGCTCAAATTTTAATTAACTAACTTATAGGGTGAAGATTGCACGTCCAATCTTGCTAACTGGAGCATAAGTAATATAATATTGTCAACTAAAGCAAGAATAATATAATATGAAGCTTCAATATCGGATAAATTAAGAATTGAAATGGATCTAACTTTGATACTATATAAGAATTAGATCTTGAACCTAATTTAACCTCAAAACGAGCAGAGAATTATCTAAAGATAATATAAGAAGACCTATTCCACGTCTCAATGCTAGACTACTTTAACATATTCGATCCTCTGCTTTTTGCAAGACTCCATGCAACTCACTTATCTAACTTGTAAACAAAGTGAATATTTGCGGTGAAAATTGAAATTCAAAGTGGTAAGCCGCAACGATAACAGAAAGAGAGAGAGAATCAATACCATATTAGTCTAACCTCAAAGCACATGTATGAGTATGATGTAGGTTACCTTCTTCAAGCTCACGATAAGAATATATATATTTCACTTCTAATATTCTTTTTTTCGTATTTCTTTAATAATGGTCAGCTCTAACTAAAAGGTCTACGTCCTTTGTACGTACATCACATTTCTCGTTAATCATGAACCAGCACCCCTAGGAAAATTTTAAAAATATCAAAATGTCAAAACAAGGAAAAAATGTCGGGAAGTTGAGTATTGTTTACCTCGAAATACGAGTAACAATTAAACTTGTAATGTGGTTATAAGGATATGCGATCTAATTCAATGCTAATCGATAAATGCTAAATAAATAAATGAATTAAACAACTTAAATTGATCAAACCCGTATAATAGCGAGTTATCGATATCGATCTGGATTAGATTCGAGAACAAGTGCCAAGAACAGTAAGAACAACGATAACAACATGAATGTAAAGAGTTAAAAGCGAATAGAAGAGTGTTTGTTTTTCTCAGTAGTAGTATAAGCAAGAACTTGTGTATGATGATAATTGTGATAATGATAATGTCCTTACAAATGAATATGGTTCTTCTTTATATAGTAGGGGAATCATAAATAAGGTATGACTCTAATTTCGGAAGTAGAATACATTATTAATATCATTAACCGTTAATAGCTCTACTGATTTCGGGATTCTCGCCGCGATTGATGGTCGATTGCTGATATCTCGTGATTATGTTACTGTGGTGTCGATCTAGCCTGGTCTCGATCCCTTAGTATTCATATTCTCTGAGCCCGAACTTGCTTCGATACCAGCTTAAAATCGAGAAGTATCCTCAAACCCACACAATCGGGCATCCTCGATTTGTACCGTATACAGATAGTCCCCGCGTTTCTTAGAATGAAAATATAAAAAACGATTTGAGCCCTGATTGTTCTATACCTCGCTCATGACGCCATCCTCATGACGTAAGCGACGAATGTGATCGAAATGTCCCGTCGGTTCGGTTCCCAAAAAACCATCAATGCATGTCAGTCGTTGGTTGGCCACTAGTGACACCGGACAGCCGTTTTAAACCTATAAATACCAACTCCTTAATAGATTCAAACTTTACTTTGCTTTGATCGCAGACCCTTGAGTTCACAATCCTTCTTGTTCTTCTCATCGCCGTTTATCAAACCACCTTTGTTCCCGCCGGAGCCGCCAGTTCTATATCTTCTTTTTACTCTCAACTCATATACAAATGGAAAAGACCTCTAAAATAATACCACAAAAGGAGAAGGCTCCATCTTCTTCCACCCGGCTGACCAGCGATAAAATGCAGGTAGAATCGGCTGTCCACGAATACGTACCTGGCCGCTGCGCCCTTAAAACTGATTTTAATGTTGATAACCTTTCATCGGTGCTAGGCCAATGCAAACATATGTCGTACATGTGTTCGATTACCAAGGGCCATCTCGAGGCCATGAGAAATGACTGTAGATGGGGTCTAGAGGTAGTGGTGCATCACCACACATGTGAAGGGGTTCTTGAGTGTGTACACTTACCCCTTCACATTGGGTCTTGTCTACTCCGTTATCTTCGACTTCTGCAAGAGGTGCGAGGTCACCCTCGATAAGCTCCACCCCTCACTTTGGCGCAGAGTGATCATGCTGCTCTTCTACTCCAACGAGGCCGGGAGGTTGGAGTTCACATTGGACCACCTCATGCGGTTATACAGACCTCAACTATGTCGATAGTTAATCAGACTTAACTGCCGAGCGAACAAAGCCCTATTCTTGAATATCAACGAGGATAAAGATCGGGGCTGGAAGATCCGATTCATACGGGTGAGGACCTGTGACATAATACAAGAAGAAATGATGTCGTTTCTCGAGGAGTTGAGAGCCAAACATGAGTACCTTTTGTTCTTTTGGCTCTATGTTTCTGTTGATTTTGTCTAACATTTTTCTTCGACTATGCAGTCGGCCCTTGGATGCCCGAGAGGTGCCTGATTTTGAAACTGGATCTATTGGCTTGCCTCCACCAAGACTCGTGTTGAACGAGTGTGAAGGGATTTGGCTAAAGGCAAGCGAGAGGCAAAAAACCACAGAAAGGTCCCTTCTCACGTATTCCGAAATAACTATCCCCTTTTCTCCATTATTAATCGTCAGTTTACGTAGGTTTGGCTAAAGATTCTATCATGAGGCCTTCGAGAAAAGGTGGCGAAGCTGATTCCCTGGCCCCGAGGCCAGAAAAGAACAAGAAAAGGAAGAATACCCCTCAATCCGGGGTCTCCAAACCCAAGCCTCTAAGGGTGATGAGAAAAACAATCGGACTTTTGGCGGGTGTGGTCCAAGCGCTGAAGGACCAGGATGAGGAGGAGGAAGAAGAAGGCTCCTCGGCATTGATAGATTTCCTCAGAAAAGCTACCGAGGTTGCTTCACATTCGGAGCTACCGCCTGTGTAACGACCCAGCCGGTCGTTTTGCGTATTAAGATCCCGTTTCCTTAAATGAAACCTTCTATAGCGTCTATTCGTGCTTTATGACTCGCGGGAGCGGGTGGTTCGGGATTTGGGGATGATTTGGATGGTTTAGGAACCCTTGGTTCCTTAAGGCTGGCCTATGTAGCCAAGTTTGACTTCGGTCAACATTTTGAGCAAACGACCTCAGAATCGAGTTCTGATAGCTCCAGTAGCTCCGTATGATGATTTCGGACTTAGGCGTATGTTCGGCTCGGGTTTCTGATGACCCGGGAGCGTCTCGGCGCCCCAAATGGAAATCAGAATTTCCTTAAGTTTAGAATTTGTCATGGAACGGGACTTAATGCTATCGAGGTTCAAATGGAATTTCGGAACCGGCAATAGTTTCGTATAGTCATTTACGACTTGTCTGCAAAATTTGGGGTCATTCCGAGTAGTATAGACTCGTTCGGCGCAATGCCATGAATTCTAGAATTCCAAAGTTCTTAAGTTTGAATAATTTGGTTTTGGGGTTGAATTTTGAGTTCCGTTGTTGTTTTTCATGTTCCGGAAGTTTGAGCAAGTCCGTATCATGAATACAGACTTGCCGGGGCTTTTGGACGGGGTCCCGGGGGGCTCGAGGGTGTTTTAGACCCCCGGGAGCTAAGTTAGAAAAACCAGAAAATCCCTGTCTTATTTCCTTCTCTGCGATCGTAGAGGGATGATTGCGATCGTAGAGAGGGATTTCTTCTGGGCTAAATTTTGTGCTCAGCGATCGCATAAGTCTCTCCCCCCACTCTATGCGATCGCATACCTCACTCATGCGATCACATAAGCCTAACTCCTCACTCTCCACGATCGCATAGTATTGTTTGGGGGCCCAGGGCCATTTGTTCTCCGCAATCGCAGACCTCCAGCCGCGACCACAGTGGGGTGGCAGCTTGGTCTCTGCGATCGTAGGCCTGATGTCGCGATCGCGGTGAAGGTTTTCCTGGGCAGTACTTAAATGTCCAATTACGGGTTTTCTTCTTCATTTTCAAATACCCAACCTCCATTAAAGCTCCTCAAAGCTGGGGAAAAGCTGTCCAAGGTCAAGTTCCTCAAGGTTAGTGTAATTTCCTCTCTAAATTCATGGATTAATTATGGAATTCCAACTAGGTTACCTATTAAAATATCAAATCATGGGAAAATTGGGTAGAAAATTCTAGGGCTTTGATAATTAGTGAATTACTCCTTTTTAGCCATGAATTCCTAAATAAACTATGTAATCACAATCCTTAGGCTTCGGGTAATTCATTCCTTCGAGAATTTTCAAAATCCGAACGCGTGGGCTCGGGGTCGAAATTTCAAAAACCTTCAAGAATGCTATATTTTAGAATATCTTGTTAATTCTTATTCCTAGAGCGTGAATTGACTCATTTATACTATGTTTGGCTAGTGGAGAGCCGTCAGGAGTAGTTTCGGAAATTCGAGCGCATCTTTGATCCGGTCCTTGGTCCGAGGAGTGCTTTTATCGAGGTGAGTCTCCTTTCTAACCTCGTAAAAGGGAAATTGTCCCTCTAGGTAGCCTTGTTTGCTATGTGATCTTGTTTGGGGGCTACGTACGCACCGAGTGACGAGAGTCCGTACGTAGTGGCTATTACTGTTTCGTCCGGGTAGCTAGGACACAACATGTTCAATGTTTTCCTCTGTTGTGGCTATTACTGTGGGATCGGGCCGTACGCCACAGCGAGATTGAGACTACCAGGGTGGGATCGGGCCGTACGCCATGGCGGATACCACACTTGTTTGATTTGGGATTGTTATTTGATGCCGATTACTGATGTACTTGATTATTTGTTTTACTTGCCTGTAGTTTCTTCACATCCTGCTTACTTTACGATTGTTGTACCTTAGTGAGTATCGAGTCGACCTCTCGTCACTACTTCTTCGAGATTAGACGGGAAACTCACTGGGTACATATTTATATATATGTCCTCATGCTGCACTTTCTTTCCTTTTTCTGTACTTGACTGTACAGGTCCGGAGGCTGGTCCATCTGATTTTCAGGCAGGTGCCAGATACCGATAGCGTGGTTATACTTCACGGTGAGCTGCTTTCCTGACGACTTCCTAGCAGCATCCGGGAGTTTCTTTGTTAAGTTCTCTGTCTATTTCACTTAGACTGAGACCCTGTACATGTTATAGTCATTTTATATTCAGTACTTGCCCGTGACACTCGTGACACTAGCTCCTGGCACACACGCGGTATTTATATTTTGGGGTTTTGGGATGTATATTGATATGTATGTTTTATTTTGGCTTTATACCTACTATGACTTTACTTTCACTCAAGGCTAGCATTATGTTAGTTGTTATAAACTGGTAATCATTGACCTGTTGATCGAATGGGAAGGGTATCACCTAGTGAAAGTTATATCGGCTTGCCTAACCCGGCTGTTGGGCGCCATCATGACCTGAATTAGGGATTTGGGTCGTGACAACGTGGTATCAGAGCCTTAGGTTCACGTAGTCTTACGAGTCACGGGCAAACCCAGTAGAGTCTTGCGGATTGGTATGGAGACGTCTGTACTTATCTTCAGGAGGCTATAGGGTGTTAAGAAACTCTTTTTGTTCATATCTGATCGTGCAACCGATGATGTACTCAAACATGTTCTTCTATTCTCTCACAGATGGTGAGGACGCGTGATTCACATGTTCCTGATCTAGGAGAGACTACTACCCCTGCCGCTCGAGGTCGTGGTAGGGGCAGGGGTAGGGCTTCTACTCGTAGTAGGGGGCGAGGGCGTCCCAGAGCGGTACCAATTGCACCAGTTGAGGATCCTTATGTTGAGGAGTAGGATGAGCTGCCTCTCAGTAGCTCCACCACCCGCTGATTTTATGACGGCGCCGAGCTTCCAGGAGGTCATGGGCTGTATGCTGAGGTTCATGGATACTATGTCACAGACGGGTGTACTCCCATCTGATCCTGCTGCTTCTCAGGAAGAAGGGGGAGTTCATACCCCTACCGCCCAAGCTACAGGACTAGCAGCAGCAGTACATCGTACTCCAGATATTCCACCAGTGGTTGGGTTCAGCCTGGGGTGGCAGCACCGGAGCCCAGGCTAGTTGCAGTGATAGACCAGCAGAAGCTGCTGGGTAGGTGGACCCAGATTCGCCCTCCGACCTTCGGGGGTGAGCGAGGAGAGGATGCACAAGATTTTATTGAGAGGTGCAGGGACAGACTGCACAACATGAGGATATTAGAGACACACGGGGTAGATTTCACGACATTTCATCTTGAGGGCAGAGCTCGCCGCTGGTGGCAGTCATATGTTCTCAGTAGGCCAGCAGGGTCTCCACCGGTTACTTGGGAGCAGTTTATTCAGTTAATTTTGGATAGATACATTCCACCATCTGAGAGGGAGGAGCTTCGGGGTAAGTTTGAGAGGTTAGAGTAGGGGCAGATGTCTGTGTCAGATTATGAGGCCAGGTTCTCAGATTTGTCTCGCCATGCTCTCATGATATTACCCACAAATGCTGAGAGGGTTCAACGGTTTGTGGCAGGCTTACATCCGGGAATCAGGACTTCCATGGCCTGAGAGGTAGAGATTGGTACCCCATATCAGCTCGTAGTCGAGATAGCTCAACGTATCGAGGGTTACCGTGTGAGGGGCAGGGTCATCTAGGTCAGCAGGGTCAGCAGGACAAGAGGGCCAGGTTTGTAGGCGACTTCAGAGGGGCTCCAGCTAGGGCCAGGGGTCAGTACAGAGGTGTCCAGTTCAGCAGGCCTTCTTATTCAGCACCTCCAGTACCTCCTAGGGTTGTTCCAGTCAGGCCCCAGTTTAGCGCCATGCCCGAGCGCTCCTATCATCCTTCAGCCATCCAGAATGTGCCCAGCAGTTATTCTAGCCATCAGAGATCCTCCAGTTCTTATCCCAGTGCTTTACCAGGGGATTCACATAGCTCTTCAGCTAGTCAGGGTTCCTCCTCTTCAGGGCAGCAAGCAGTAGTGCCAGGGGGTTGCTTCGAGTGTGGGGATTTGGGTCACGCATGGAGGTTTTGTCCCAGGAATCGGGGCAAGGCCGTGCAGCAGAGCCAGCAGCCTATGATTTCAGTCCAGCAACACGACAACTTAGGGGTGGAGGTCAGATCGTTAGGGGCCGTCCTAGAGGGGGAGGCCAGTCAGGAAGGGGTCGTTCAACTCCAGTTCGTCCTGGGGGAGCTCAGTCAGCGGGTGCTCCAGCCAGATTTTATGCTATTCCAGCCAGGGCAGACGCAGTGGCATCACACGCCGTGATTACAGGTATTATTTCGGTATGTGGTAGAGTGGCTTCAGTGCTATTTGATCCATAGTCTACATATTCTTATGTTTTAGCGTTATTTTCCCATTCTCTGGATGTTAGTTGCGAGTCTTTGGGTTCTCCCTTGTATCCACTCCTGTGGGCGACTCTGTATTGGTAGACCGGGTCTACCGGTCTTGTGTGATTACCTTCTGTGAGTTTGAGACCAGAGCCGAGCTGTTGTTGCTTGATATGGTTGATTTTGAGGTCATCTTGGGCATGGATTGGTTATCCCCTCATCATGCTGTCCTGGATTGCCATACCAAGACAGTTACATTAGCCATGCTAGAGTCGCCGAGGTTAGAGTGGAAGGGTGCTTCAGTTAGTGCCTTCGGCCGGGTCATTTCCTTCATGAAAGCTCGGCACATGGTCGAGAAAGGATGTCTTTCTTATCTTGCTTATGTGCGGGACACCGCCGCCGAGTCTCCTACCCTTGATTCAGTACCTGTCGTTCGAGAGTTTCCGGATGTGTTTCCTTCAGATCTTCCAGGCATGCCTCCAGATCGAGATATAAATTTCTGCATTGATTTGGCTCCAGATACTCGGCCTATTTCTATTCCTCCTTATCGTATGGCTCCTAAGGAGCTAAAAGAGTTAAAAGAGAAGCTTGAGGAGTTGTTGTCCAAGGGGTTTATTAGGCCGAGCGTGTCGCCGTGGGGTGCTCTAGTACTATTTATGAAGAAGAAGGATGGGTCTATGCGGATGTGTATTGACTACCGCCAGTTGAATAAGGTGACCATCAAGAACAAGTATCATCTGCCGCGCATTGATGATTTTTTTGATCAGATACAGGGTGCTCTGGTATTCTCTAAGATTGATCTGAGGTCGGTTATCACCAGTTAAAGATTCGGGCTTCTGATGTCCCGAAGACTGCATTTCGCACCAGATATGGCCACTATGAGTTTTTAGTGATGTCCTTTGGCTTGACTAATACCCCAGCAGCATTTATGGACTTGATGAATAGGGTGTTTAGGCCGTATATCGACTCCTTCGTTATTGTTTTCATTGATGACATATTGATCTACTCCCGGAGCCTAGAAGAGCACGAGCAGCATTTGAGAGTGGTACTTTAGACCTTGCGAGAGCAGAAGCTATATGCTAAATTCTCCAAGTACGAGTTTTGGCTGGAGTCCGTGGCATTTCTGGGGCATTTGGTTTCAGGTGAGGGTATTAAGGTTGATCCACATAAGATTGAGGCAGTTCAGAGTTGGCCACGTCCTACGTCAGCTTCAGAGATCAGAAGTTTTCTAGGTTTAGCAAGTTATTACCGTCGATTCGTGGAGGGATTCTCTTCTATTGACGCTCCACTGACTAGATTGACCCAGAAGAATGCTGCATTTCAGTGGTCCGACGATTGTGAGGCGAGCTTTCAGAAGCTCAAATCGGCATTGACTTCAGCACCAGTGTTATCATTGCCTTCTGAGTTTGGAGTGTATACAGTGTATTGCGACGCCTCGCGCATCGGGTTGGGATGTGTATTAATGCAGGATGACAAGTTATTGCTTATGCTTCACGGCAGCTGAAGGTTCATGAAAAGAATTACCCTGTGCACGATTTGGAGTTGGCGGCGATTGTTCATGCTTTGAAGATATGGCGACATTATTTGTACGGTGTATCTTGTGAGGTCTATACCGACCACCACAGCCTACAGTACTTACTCAAGCAGAGGGACCTTAATGTGAGGCAGCGGAGGTGGCTTGAGTTGTTTAAAGACTATGATCTCACTATTCTGTATCACCCGAGCAAATTAAATATGGTAGCAGATGCCTTGAGCAGGCGGGCAACTAGTATGGGTAGTTTGGCCTACATTACAGCTGAGGAGAGACCTTTAGCTAGGGACATTCAGTCCTTGGCCAATCGCCTAGTGAGATTGGATCTTTCTGAGCCTCGTCGAGTTCTAGCTCATGTGTTTGCTCAGTCTTCATTATTGGGGGAGATTAAAGCTCGACAGCTTGATGATTCACGTCTAGCAGAGCTACGGGATACAGTGGTCTAGGTCAGGGCCAAGGAGATTACTTTAGGCGAGGATGGTGTTCTACGACTCCGGGCCCGATTGTGTGTTCCTAATATTGATGGCTTGAGGGAGAGGATTCTAGCAGAGGCTCACAGTTCTTGGTATTCTATCCACCCAGGAACTACGAAGATGTACCGTGATTTGAAGCAGCACTACTGGTGGAGGCGGATGAAGAAAGACATTGTTCAGCATGTGGCTAGGTGTCTTAATTGTCAGTAGGTTAAGTGCGAGCATCAGCGGCCAGGAGGCTTGCTTCAGCAGATGCCCATTCCTCAGTGGAAATGGGAGCGTATCACGATGGACTTCGTGGTTAAGTTGCCTCGGACTTTGCGGAAGGTTGATGCGGTTTGGGTCATTGTGGATAGACTGACCAAATCAGCACATTTTATTCCTGTGGCTACTACTTATACTATAGAGAGGCTGGCTCCGATTTACCTTTGTGAGATAGTCCGGTTGCACGGTGTGCCGGTGTCTATCATTTCAGATCGGGGTCCTCAAATCACTTCGCACTTCTGGAGAGCTTTGCACAGCGAGATGGGTACTCAAATAGACCTCAGTTCAGCATTTCACCCTCAGACACGTTAGAGCGTACAGTTCAGATTTTGGAAGATATGCTCAGGGCTTGCGTGATTGATTTCGGGGGTCAGTGGGATCAGTTCTTGCCCTAAGCAGAGTTTGCATACAATAATAGTTATCAGTCCAGCATTGAGATGGCTCCATTCGAGGCTTTATATGGACGGCGATGTCATTCTCCGATTGGGTGGTTTGAGCCTAGCGAGGCAAAACTATACGGTACAGATCTGGTCAGAGATGCCTTGGAAAAGGTAAAGATTATTCAGGAAAGGCTCCGTACAACACAATCTAGGCAGAAGAGCTACGCGGATCGGCGGGCACGTGATGTAGCATTCATGGAGGGAGATAAGGTTATGTTGAAGGTCTCGCCGATGAAGGGCATTATGAGATTCGGAAAGAAAGGCAAGCTGAGCCCCAGATTTATAGGTCCTTTCGAGGTGTTGAAGCGGGTTGGAGAGGTTGCTTATGAGCTTACTTTGCCTCCAGCCTTATCAGGAGTTCACCCAGTTTTTAATGTTTCCATGCTTCGGGGGTATCACGCCGACTTCTCACACGTGGTTGATTACAACACTATTTAGTTAGATGAGACGTTGGGCTACGAGGAGGAGCCAGTGGCTATCGTCGGTAGGAAGGACCGCCAGCTGAGTTCTAAGACAGTTTCTGCGGTTAAGGTCCAGTGGAGGGGCCAACCAGTTGAGGAGGCGACTTGGGAGTCCGAGCAGGGCATGCGGAGCAGATATCCACAGCTATTCAGCACTCCAGGTATGATTCTAGTCCCGTTCGAGGACCAACTTTGTTTAAGAGGGGGAGAATGTAACGACCCAGCCGGTCGTTTTGCATATTAAGATCCCGTTTCCTTAAATGAAACCTTCTATAGCGTCTATTCGTGCTTTATGACTCGCGGGAGCGGGTGGTTCGGGATTTGGGGATGATTTGGATGGTTTAGGAACACTTGGTTCCTTAAGGCTGGCCTATTTGGCCAAGTTTGACTTCGGTCAACATTTTGAGCAAACGACCTCGGAATCGAGTTCTGACAGCTCCAGTAGCTCCATATGATGATTTCGGACTTGGGTGTATGTTCGGCTCGGGTTTCTGATGACCCGGGAGTGTTTCGGCGCCCGAAATGGAAATCAGGATTTCCTTAAGTTTAGAATTTGTCCTGGAACGGGACTTAATGCTATCGGGTCCGAATGGAATTCCGGGACCGGCAATAGTTTAGAGAATTTTCAAAATTCGAACGCGTGGGCTCGGGGTCGAAATTTCAAAAACCTTCAAGAATGCTATATTTTGGAATATCTTGTTAATTCTTATTCCTAGAGCGTGAATTGACTCAATTATACTATGTTTGGCTACTGGAGAGCCGTCAGGAGTAGTTTCGGAAATCCGAGCGCATCTTTGATCTGGTCCTTGGTCCGAGGAGTGCTTTTATCGAGGTGAGTCTCCTTTCTAACCTCGTAAGAGGGAAATTGTCCCTCTAGGTAGCCTTGTTTGCTATGTGATCTTGTTTGGGGGCTACGTACGCACCGAGTGACGAGAGTCCGTACGTAGTGGCTATTACTGTTTCGTCCGGGGTAGCTAGGACACATCATGCTCATTGTTTTCCTCTGTTGTAGAATAGTTATGACTTGTATACTTGTGTGCTTGGTATTGTTTTCTTTGAACGTTGTGATACTTGGCTTGATTTAAGGGTGATAAGAGGGTCACGGCAGATTGATAATTAACTATATTATGGGATGGGCCGTACGCCACGGCAGATTGATGATTGACTATATTATGGGATCGGGCCGTACGCCACGGCAGATTGATGATTGACTATATTATGGGATCGGGCCGTACGCCACGGCGAGATTGAAACTACCAGGGTGGGATCAGGCCGTACGCCACGGCGAGATTGAGACTACCAGGGTGGGATCGGGCCGTACGCCATGGCGGATACCAAACTTGTTTGATTTGGGATTGTTATTTGATGTCGATTACTGATGTACTTGATTATTTGTTTTACTTGCCTGCAGTTTCTTCACATCCTGCTTACTTTACTATTGTTGGACCTTAGTGAGTATCGAGTCGACCTCTCGTCACTACTTCTTCGAGATTAGACGGGATACTCACTGGGTACATATATATATATATATGTACTCATGCTGCACTTTCTTTCCTTTTTTTGTACTTGACTGTACAGGTCCGGAGGCTGGTCCATCTGATTTTCAGGCTAGTGCCAGATACTGATAGCGTGGTTATACTTCACGGTGAGCTGCTTTCCTGACGACTTCCTAGCAGCGTCCCGGAGTTTCTTTGTTATGTTCTCTGTCTATTTCACTTAGACTGAGACCCTATACATGTTATAGTCATTTTATATTCAGTACTTGCCCGTGACACTCGTGACACTAGCTCCTGGCACACACGCGGTATTTATATTTTGGGGTTTTGGGATGTATATCGATATGTATGTTTTATTTCGGCTTTATACCTACTATGACTTTACTTTCACTCAAGGCTAGCATCATGTTAGTTGTTATAAACTGGTAATCGTTGACCTGTTGATCGAATGGGAAGGGTATCACCTAGTGAAAGTTATATCGGCTTGCCTAACCCCGCTGTTGGGCTATATCGTGACCTGAATTAGGGATTTGGGTCGTGATAGCCTGCTACAATCGAGCCTCACATTGAGGAGGTTTCAAAAAAAAGTTTGGGGGCGAACCCCAAGTCTCATGATGTCGAGACGGTGTCTGGATCATCAACTTCTACACCGGGTGGGGCCAGTTTTGAGACCAGGAGGATCAAATAGATCGCTCTGAGTGATTCGCTCGGGGCCATGACAATCGGTTAAATGCCTTCAATGCCGGTCTTCTTTGAAGAGGCAATACGAGATGCCCAATGGCTGAAGACCCCCGAGATTAGCTGAGGCTCCAGTGCTGGCGATCCTTTTCGAGATTGCTTCGTGGGGTCGATGATATTACTGACCCTTCGATCCTCATGGTAGAAGCTCAACGTCTTTTCTCCAGGGTAAGTGCTTGTTGTTTTTTGGTCATTCTTCTTCATCTTTTTTCTAAGGTTATTCTTTCTAACTTGTGTTCTTCTCCCTTGTATAGGCTTTTGCCAAATTTCGAGCCGAACTCTGAAAGGTCTTAGAAGAGAAGAATGCTTTGAAGATCCTCTACGAACAAAAGGATGAGGCCATAAAAGATCTCCAAACGGACTTGTCCAAGGCTCATAAGGAGGAGGCCGAGTTGGATAAGCAGGTAACCGCCTTGTTGATATGGTACTTGGTCGACTCCACCGTGGAAGCTAACCCTTCGAAATTTGAGCTGCAGCAAAAGGTGGAGACGATCGGTCTTCTTGGGGCAAAGGTCGACCAGGTTAAGACCGACTACGATCAATGGAAAGCTAGGATGGACCGCCTTGCTATTGAAAAGGAAGCAGCTTTGGCCAAGTTATCTTTGGCGGAGGCCCAACTCCAAGACCTCAGAGAAAAAGGTTTAGCTAAGGCAAAAAGGGTCGAAGAGATCGAAGCCGGGCTTGGCGTGGCCAAGGCTGAAATTGAAAAGACTAAGGCCAAGGCAGATAAATCCATAGTGCAGTACCGGGCTGATACCGTAGCTGTTCAGGCCTAGCTGAGGGAGGCTTCCAATCGAGGGAAATGGCATAGAGACTTCACTAAGTGCCAATCCTGGAGGGAAAACCTCAAGGAAATTCATGCTCGAGGTGTTGACCTTTTCGAAGAGATTGCTCGGGCAAAAGAGCTCGAGACCGAAGCCAGGTAGCTCGTCTCTTCATATGACAATGATGTTGATGATGGAGGGTCTGGTAGCGGAGAAGACGGCGGTGAGGCTGCCGAAGAAGATGCCTCCGAAGAAGCTGCTTAGGAGGATGCTGGTATCGAGGAGACTAGCCCCGATCATAACAAGGTTGTAACGTTTTTTTTTTCTAAGACCCAGTTGTGGCCCCTTTGTACATATTTTTCGATATAATGAAAATATTTCTATGATGTCTTCATAAGTTTTTCTTCACGCCTTTGCATGTTTAACTGCCTTTGTTGAAAAATTCTTATTGGTTTAGTTCAACCCGAGATCAAAATAAACCCTTAGGTTTTTTCGTTTTTTCGGGGACAAGTCCCCGAGTTACGAAAGCGAGTCCCCGAGCCCGAAACTCGTTTGAGAACTCGGCTCGTCTCGAACTGGCAGATGAATTACCAAACAACCAAGCTTGAATAGTTTTGTGGGATAGGGTAGACCCTTAGGTTTTTGTCAATGTTTGTTAAGCTTTCGAGCTCCCCGCTATACCTTTTATGTGAATCTGTGAACTGTAGTTAATTGTTTGCTTAAGCTCGTAATAACTGAACCCTTGGGTTCGAATTGAGTGAGAGTGAAGTCTCAAACTCTACTTGTATCGGCCTTTCAACTTATTAGATCGACCCTTAGGCTCTTTTTTATTGGCCCTTAGGCTCTTTTAGGTCGGCCCGTAAGCTCTTTAAGTTGGCCCAATTCGGCCTCTAAAAACGGCTATAATTTTTCCCTTTTTTCGACTAAAAGACTTAGTGAGAATTTCTTTATGCCTTAGGATTCGTGTTTTGTACCTGTTAGGTTTTTTGAGGGTTTAACGATCGGAACCCAATTTTTTCCTTAACTTGTTTGTGTTAAGACAATTTAATACCTATTGAGGCTTTTTCGAAGGCTGATATTATCGAAGCCTTTAAATTATTTGAGGGCTAACTTAATCGAATGCCTTTTTTATTTGCTTTGCTGAGGGTAGCCTTATTGAACCGGTTATTCAAAGTATTTGAAGGCCTTTAGTTTATGGCGGAGGTAAGACGTCTCCGAGCCGCATTATTTCCGTCGTAGCCTTTTCATAGGACCGTAGTCTTTAATATGGTCGTAGCCTTCGGGTATGGCTCTTGGACTCGTTTCCTGATAACATTTCGAACTTATTCGAAATGTTAGTCCCCGAATGTGATGGCCTTGATTTGTTTATCGGGGAGTGCCTCTTTGAGGTCTTATGGTTTCGAACTTAGATAGCTCGAGTAGGTAGTTCTCGAATGTTCAAGGTATGCTTGCATTTGGCCCTTGAGCCATTTTTCACAAGTATAGGTTTTTCACAATAGATCACAAGTACATGACTCGTATAACAGAAATTCTACTTTAAACATGAGATGTTTGGGAAAAAAAAGAGTGATTCTTTGTATTATTCATATATGCGTACATGTTTTGTTGTCGGGACTTGGCTAATCTATATAGGCACGGTTCATTCTATCATTTGGCCCATTACAAAATTCTTCATATCGAGACCCATTTACATAACATCTGAAGGTGATGCCCCCCAGTATTCGAGGTTGATTGAAAAGAAGCCTTGGATACCGTTGAATTATCCCTAGGTAGCACATAGTTAAAAACCTTGCCGGAAAAACCCATTTGGGATAAAAACCGGTCTAAGGGAAAAAGAGTTCAACACGTACTTTAAAACCCGAGGTCATGATTTCTTGGACCGGGTACATGCAACAAGTTAGTTTCGAATATTTAAGTAAATGAAAAGGGAGAAATCCACACCTTAGCAATAATATCGCTAGAGAAGTGATATGTTCCAATTATTCGACAATGGCTCGCCGTCCATTGTTTCAAGCTTGTATGATCCCTTCCCGACTATGTCGAGGATTTGATAGGGTCCTTCCTGTTAGGACAGAGTTTCCCTTCATTAGGGTCTCGAGTATTGATGGTAATTTTCCTTAAGACCAAGTACCCGACTTTGAAGTGTCGAATATTGTTTATTCTGTTGTAATATCTCTCAATTCATTGTGATTGGGCGACCATTCGAATGAGTGCCGCTCTCGCCTTTCATCAAACAGTTCGAGGCTGGTACTCATTGCCTCGTGGTTTGATTCTTTAGTTGCATGTCGAAACCTGGCACTGGGCTCTCCGACTTCGACAGGTTATTCGGAGCCATAGACTAAAGAAAATGAGGTTGCCCCGGTACTGGACTTCGATGTCGTCCGATACGCCCATAGAACCTCGGGCAATTTTTCTCTCCACTTCCCTTTGGCTTCATTTAGCCTTTTCTTCAAGTTTTGGACGATAGTTTTATTTGTTGATCCAGCTTGTTCGTTTCCACTAGAGTGATATGGCATCGATAGTATCCTCTTTATTTTGTGATCTTCGAGAAAGTTTGTTATCTTATAGCCAATGAATTGTTTGCCATTATCACACACTATCTCCGATGGTATCCCGAATCGACATGCAATGTGATCCCATATGAAGTCGATAACTTCTTTTTCCCTAACTTTTTCGAAGGTCTGTGCTTCAACCCATTTAGAGAAATAGTCATTCATAAATAATATGAATCTAGATTTACTTGGGTCCGATGGCAGAGGACCGACGATGTCCATTTTCCATTTCATGAATGGCTATGGATGGGGATAGGACAGAGCGAAGCTGTTCACCGGGCTAGTGAATCATCGGTGCGAACCTTTAACATTTGTCGCATTTTCGAACGAACTCTTTAGAGTCTTTCTCCATGCTATTCCAATAGTATCCTGCTCTAATGACTCGGTGCCAGAATGGTTTCCGCAAGTGCCTTCATGGATTTCTCGTAAAACATAATTGGTATCTCCCGGCTCCAAGCATACGGCCAATGGACCATCAAACGTTCTTCTGTTTAACGTTCTGTCTTCAACTAATGTGAACCGAGCCGCTTTAGTTCGTAAGGTCCTCGATTCTTAGGGATCCGATGGTAGCTTCCCATTTTTTAAGTATTCGATATACTTATTCCTCCAATCCCAAGTTAAGCTTGTGGAATTAATTTCAACGTGCCCTTCCTCGATTATAGATCTCGAGAATTGGACGACAGTCCCCGAGCTAATTTTATCTTCGTCGACCGATGATCCCAAGTTGGCAAGTGCATTGCCCTCAATATTCTGTTCTCAAGGTACATGTTGCAGAGTCCATTCTTTAAAATGGTGCAAAGTGACCTGCAATTTGTCTAAGTACCTTTGCATCCTGTCTTCTCGAACTTCGAGATGCAAGTACAATATGATCTAGCAGGTCGAGCTTCTCTACGACCCTCGACCTGATTAGGTAGGCCGAGCTACCTCGATCCACAAGAACACGTTTTACTTGAATTTTATGTAGAAAAATAGAAATTACCAGGGCGTCGTTGTGCGACTGAGAGAGGCCTTCTATCTCCTCGTTGTTGAATGTAAGGGTGCCTTCGGCCATGTAATCTCTGGTCTAGTGTCACGACCCCGAATCCTAACAGGCCGTGATGGCGCCTATCGTGGTACTAGGCTAGCCAACCATCACCTTACTACGCGTTAATTCAATTATAACAGTTCATAATTTAATAATAAGCATGCAACCATAGCATCAAATAATATAATTAAGTCTTAACGTCCCAATAATAGTCTAACAAACCTCCCAAGAACTGGAGTCAATAGTCATGAGCATCTATGGAAATAAATCTAACTCTTCTAAAACTATAATATGTGTCTTTGAGTCAAATGCTAAAAACATAATAAGGAAGGGAAGTGGAGAAGTTGTGGACGCTAGACAGCTACCTCGAAATCCCGTAAACAACTGCTAATGAACTGAGAAAGCTACTGCTCTGAACCGTCACCTGAATCTGTGCACAGAGGCACATGGAGTCTTTATGAGTACGCCAACTCAGTAGTAATGAAACTAAATCACAGTCTGAGTAATATAAAACACACAGTACAAATACGCCATTCCACAAAACCAGTAAAACACCAAGTCACCATGTAGTATTCATCAAATAATAAGTTCGAAATCTATTTCCAGAAATCCTTTGAAAACAAGTACAATATCAGTATATCTCAGTAAAATTCTTAGTAAAAACCAGTTTGAAAACGAAGTAAATCATAGTTCGAAAACTCAGTAAAAATCTTCATAAAACTGCCCCTCAGGCCATAATCATTTCTCATCACAGTGTCTTTCAGTATTAGCCCATCAGGCAACCTCACAATCACTCTGCCCATCAGGCAACCTCACAATCACTCTGCCCATCAGGCATCCTCACAATCACTCTGCCCATCAGGCATCCTCACAGACTCAATCACTCTACCCATCAGGCATCACTCTATCAGTACCGGCGCTCACTGGGGGTGTGTTACAGACTCCAGAGGGGCTCCTACAGCCCAAGCGCAATAATAAGCCACAGCATGGCATAATTCACACACAATATAGGCCCGCAGCCTCACTCATATCATATCATCCTCACAATATAGGCCAGCAGCCTCACTCAGTCAGAAACACTCTCAATTTTCCCCTCAGGCCAAAATATACGGGGTTCTCGACCCAAAAACAATGTTTCATTTTCAAGAAGTAGTTCGAAATACTCTGAGTGTCAAAACAATTTCACAGAAANCCCCCAAGGGGTTAAAACAGATCGGCACTAGGCCCAAAACATGGCTTACAGCCCAAATCATATCAAAATATATCTATACTATTAAGTATAGGCTTACAAATCGGTTTCAAAACTCAATAGTCACCTAAATAGGAAAGATGTTTCCAAAGTTTCCACCTTTTTATCTCAAAACCCGTGAAAGGGTGCATAGTCCGGGGTTTCATACCCTCAGGACAGGATTTAAAGACATTACTTACCTCAAAACTAGCCCGAAAACTATTCCGCAATGCGCTTGCCTCTCGAATCAACCTCCGAAGGCTCCAAATCTACCAAGTTCAGATTTTTATCATCAATATGGGCTTAAGGAACAATTTCCAATCGAAAGATATCAATTTTACTCAAAAATCCGAAATCGGTCAAAACCCGACCCCCGGGCCCGCGTCCCGAAACTCAGAAATTTTTACAGAAAAGTGTTCTTCATCTTCTCACGATTCCGTACATATAAAGAACACCAAAATCGGAGTCCGTTTGACCCCTCAAATCGACCCTTGAAGGTCTCATAATCTCAAGCCCTAAAACCCAATTTTTCTACTGTTTTTCATGAATTAAAGGCTGGGATTATGGTCTATAATCACCCATAAATGCATTTTAATGATCAAGACACTTACCTCTATGAAGAACACTGATTTCCTCTCTTAAAAATCGCCTCAAAAGCTTCTCCCCGGTCAAAAATTGGAAGAAAACTCAAACTGCTCATTATATATATATATACTGTTCACGCATTTTACTGCTCCCAATAGATTCCTTGTGAAATTCTAATGAATTTAGGTTTTTGAATCTCTCAATTTGACCTTATAATGAAGGAGATAAGTAGGTTTTAAGATTTGCAAATAGTGCAGGTTTTTAATACGCCGTCAGGGGCAATTTCGTTATTAACTTGAAAAATCTGGGCAATCTTGGTAAAATGGTCATAGAATCCTCATATGATGCCCAAATTCGATGATTCTTTTTGCTACGGGTCCGTAATTATGATACGGATCCAATACTTCATTCAAAGAAGTAATCGGAACTCATTTGTTCAATATGATATCATTTATGCTTGAAAAACGACGTCGAAGCATACGAAAAACGAGCACAACGCAGCCCAAACCTATCCAAAACTCACCCGAGCTCCTTGGGACCCCAACCAACTATACCAACACATCACATATGATCATTCAAATTTAGTTGCACTCTCAAAATACCAAAACTAACATCAAAACACCAAATTTACATCGGATTCAAGCCTAAGAACTTTAAAATTTCTAAAATCCACCAAAGATGCCGAAACTATCTAAAACAACTCCGATTGACCTGAAATTTTGCATACATATCCAAAATAACCTTACGAACCTGTTTCAACTATCAGAATTCCATTCCAACCCCGACATCCTATTTTCCACTGCCGACCGGAAATTGCCAAAAAACTAACTTTCGCCAATTCAAGCCTAATTCTACATCGGACATCACAAAATTATTCTAAACATACTCCTAAGTCCAAAATCACCTAACGAAGCTATTCGAGCCATAAAATCCACGTTCCGAGGTCGTTTACCAATAAGTCAACTCTTAGTTGACTTTTCTCATTTTAAGGTTATTCTTAAGGAATAAGTGACTGAATTCTCATTTAACCATTCTGATTTCAAGCCTATCAACGCTAACACGTCAATAATAGAATAACTACTCCATGACAAGGCAATAACAGCAATAATAATGCAGGTTCTACGTAACGACAGACCGGGTCGTTACATCTAGTTTTCCCTTGTAATCGATACTTTGGTGCATTTTAAGACAGGTCCTTGTGGGACGTCCCACCGACGATCATGTGGATAACATACTGAGGTTCTTCTTGCTCGTTCTTTCTGCTAGCGTCTCTTTTCCCTGAACTGTTGTTTGGCTCCGTCACTGAGGAATTCTCGAAGGTGTCTTTCGTTAAACAATCGAGCTATCTCTTGTCTCAATTGTCTGCAGTCTTCAGTCTTCAGTCCTATGGCCATGCGTGCCATGTTATTTGCACATCAAGTTTGGGTTCCTTTGAGAAGGATCAGTTTGTATAAGTCTGGGCCACCTAGTGTCTTTAATCCTTCCGATGTCTGATTCGATACCAGAAGCATCGACACTGAAATTGTATTATGATAATCGGGGTTCTTCTGCGGGATCTGCATATTTGTCGAATCCAGTTTTGCTCATAAGTCCCCGAGAATTCTGTCCTCGGTCACCTCTTTGATCGTTACGGGCGGAATTACGTCCCGTATGGTTATTTCTTTTATTTGAAACATATGGCTGATACCGATCTTTATTCGACCTCGATTCTCTATCAACATACCTTTGGTTCTTACCTACCGACCGGTTAGGATGCACTGAACCCGATGGGTCTCCAATTGGTCATCCTCGACTCTAATGTTTGATTTATACCGGTTGTGAACATCTGCCTAAGTCACAGCTAGGTATTCTATAAAATTTTGCTTTAGTTGGCGTGATGGAATCGAACTCCGCTCGTTTAATCCCTGGGTAAAAGCCTGAACAACCCGGTCGTCGGTAACCGGTGGCAACTCCATACATTCCATTTGGAATCGATATACAAACTCTCGTAGCGTATCGTATTCCCTCTGCTTCACCTTGAAGAGGTCTGATTTTCTCATTGCGGCCTTTATAGCTCCACGTGTGCCTTCACAAATGTATCTGTCAACATGGCAAGCGAATCGATAGAGTTTGGAGGTAAGTTGTGATACCAAATCATAGCTCCGGATAGAATCCATGGCAGCTCAACATCATTAAAGGATAAGGATAAAGCTCTGGAAGCTCCAAGAAGGCCCATGACAAGGTCTCAAACAACGAAATTTCAAGACAAGCTTAATGGGCTTCAATTGGCAATTAAAAAGTGTCTTATGATAGAAGAAGAGCTCCAGCATAAGGAGGATCATTGGTCCAAGTGTTAAAACTATTTAAAGGCCCAAATTAAAGTTCAAGAGGAGATGGAATGAGGCCCAAATATGCCCCAAAAAGGAAGAATTTCCAGCAGCCCAAATAAGCCCAAATAGTTTCTAGCTAATATATTTAATAGTTGTTTTATTCTATGTTGACTTGCATTGGTCTATGTGTATGTTGACTACATTGGTCTTAGTGTGGGTAGTCTTCTATGCTTCTTGGGAATATGATTCTCATTTATTGAAGTCTTGACTAGCTCCTTGTTTACTACTATATAAAAGGCTGCTTGTCTTTCATTGTAAGGCAGAATATTGAAGATTAATATTATTATTGTGAGTTCTTTTGAACCTTTGTGAACTTTACTTTGAGATTTATCTTGCAACCCTAACTAGTTCATAGTTTAAGGTAGTAAGATAATTTTCTTTCTTGTGATATCTTTGGTTTCTTTTGATATTCTTCGAAGGCGACTAGTTTCTTATACTAGTTGTTGTCGTAAGTTATTCAAACTAGAAGTCAAGATCCGAATCTAGTTCTTGATTAGTTTATCTCTAGTGAAGGCAATTGGTTTCATAACCAACTTGTTGTCATTAGGATCTGTCAAAATCTAAGATTAACACAATCTCGGGGTTCTTGGATTTTTCCTTGAATTTCCACATATCTAGTTTATTTTCTTAGTTTCTCAATTCCATTGCATTTCTTTACTGCTTCCGCATTTCTTGTACTTATTTTCTTTAAGTTCTTGGATCTCCCATCCTTTGTGTTATCAAGTGGTATCAGAGCGCTTGTATCAAGATTCCGTTCTTGATAAATCTTTGGGATTTTTGAACAAAAAAAAAGTATAAAAAAAAGGTTACTGTAGCAGTACTATAAAAAATGAAAAAAAATATTCTTTAAAAAAAAAACATAGTGATCTTCAAGAAATCAGATATTTATTGTGTTTGTTTCCAAAATCAAGAAAGGAAACAAGAAGAGTGGATCCTAGATCTTTAAGGATAAAAAAGAAATATTCAATTTTGTTTTTCTTACTCCTTTGATCTTGTTCTAAAAATCCTTTCCTTTGTTCGAGTTTTGTTTCAACTAAATCCTACTCTTTCTAGGGTTGGTTCTTCACTTTCTTTAGTGCCCCAAAATTCCTTATTTTACTACTAAGGACTTTGATACTAGTTGGGTTTAATTATAAATCTACAAGGTATTTTCGAAAGATTAATTGAGGGGGAAAAGGCAAAAGCGGGTGAGAACAATTGAGGGAAAGAGCCATTTGAGTGATAACATTTTTTTTAAAGATGTCTCATATAGGTGCTAGTGATGATGAACAAAGGTCTCTTCAGGAAGCTGAAATCCGAGCAAGAAATGATTTTACTCTACAAGCTATGCATCAACAATTCGAGAGATGGAACCTGCAATTCCAAGAGATAAGGAATACTATTGCTGAACAAAATGAGACAATAGCTGCACTTAGGAGGGGTAATCAACCTGATGTACAACCTCGAAATAATCCTAGGCCTCATAATAGAAGAAATGAACCCCATGCCCCCATTGTAAATCAAGAAAACCCTATAGATGATGTTGTAGATGATCTTTTTGTAAATCTAGATAGGGTGGGAAGAGATAGGAGGGGACAACGAGGTAGAGTAGAAGATGATAATATTAGTAACAAAAAAATGAAGATGCCATCTTTCAAGGGCAGAAGAGACCCAGATTTGTACCTTGATTGGGAGCGGAAAGTTGAGGCCATCTTTGACTGTCACAACTACTCCGAAGGTAAGAAGGTTAAGCTTGATGTTGTTGAATTTTCTGATTATGCTTCTATTTGGTGGAAAAAGCTTACAAGGGACAAACAACAAGATGGAGAACCACCCATTTCTACTTGGACCGAGATGAAGAGAGTCATGAGGAAGAGGTTTGTGCCTTCCCACTTTCAAAGAGACCTACAACTGAGTCTTCAGACCTTGAAGCAAGGAACCATGACTGTTGATGAATACTTTAAAGCTATGGATATGGCTATGATCCAAGCTAATTGTATGGAAGAAAAAGAGGTCACCATGGCCTGATTTCTTAATGGTTTAAATAGAGAAATAGCTGATGTAGTAGAGATACAACAATATGTAACTATAGATGAGTTAGTAGATTTGGCTGTAAAATAGAAAAGCAAAATAAAAGAAGGCAGCAAGCTAGCTCATTGAGAAGTCGGCCAAACACCAATTCCAAGAAGCCATGGCCAAAACAAGAAGTGATTTCTAGACCTCAAGAAGACAAGGTGAAAGGTAAAGTTGAGGAGAAAGAGGGAGGTAAACTTTCAATTCCAGATCCTCTAAACCTTCTAGTTCCATTCAATGTCACAAATGTCATGGAAGAGGTCATATGATGCATGAACGTCCAAATAGAAGAAATATTCTTTTGAGAGAAGATGGAGGATACGAGAGTGAAAAAATTGAGGAAGAAGAGAGAGAAGTAAGTGAAGATGATGTAGAACTTCCTAATGATGGTTTTGTTGGGATAGTTAGGAGGACTATAGATGGAAAATATGAGGGAGAAAAAAAGTGATGAAGAAGAAGAAGAGGAAGGTGTGAGTGAAGATGATGTAGAGTTGCCTTTTAATGATGGTTTGGTTGGGGTAGTTAGGAGGATTATTACTATTAATTTAGGAATCAATAGTGAAGAACAAAGGGAGAATATATTTCATACTAGGTGTGGAATTAAAGGGAAAACTTGTTCTATGATTATTGATAGTGGTAGTTGTGCTAATGTGGTGAGTTCACACTTGGTGAACATGTTAGAGCTTGCATGCATGAAACACCCTAAGCCCTATAGACTCCAATGGTTGAATGATAGTGGTGAACTGAAAGTCAACAAAAAATGCATGATTTTCTTCAATGTTGGTAGGTATGTGGATGATGTTCTTTGTGATGTGGTCCCTATGCAAGCTTGTCACATCTTTTTAGGTCGCCCGTGACAATATGATAGGAATGTTTTTCATGATGGAAGAAAGAATAGATATTCTCTTGAGCTTAATGGCAAAAAGTATACTCTTGCACCTTTAAGTCCTTCTCAAGTATTTGAGTATCAAAAAAGATTAAGGGAAGCAATGGGAAAACAAAGGGGAGAAAAAAAATGAGCTTGAGGGAAAAGAAAAGAAAGAAGGCCAAGAGCTAAAAAAAAAAAAGAGATGGCCAAGAGAGAGATAGAGAGGGCAGCAACTTGAGCAAAGTGGTAAAAGAGGGTTTGAGTGATAAAAAGGAAAGTTTTGGTGAGCGGAAAGAGGCAAAGAAAAAGAAAAAGGAGAGTTTGTACATAAAAGCCAAAGAGTGTTTGAATGCAAGAAAAGCGGGGCTGCCCATTATACTACTTACTTACAAAGAAGTTTTGATTAATTCTGAGTTACTAACTTCTTCTTTGCCAAGTAGTGTTTCTTCTCTTTTGCAGGATTTTGATGATATCTTCCCTGAGGATATCCCTAAAGGTCTACCACCTTTACGTGGCATTGAGCACCAAATTGACTTTGTGCTTGGAGAAAATTTTTTATAGAAGTAATCCAGAAGAGACAAAAGAGCTTCAAAGGCAAGTTGAGGAGTTACTTGAGAAAGGTTTTGTGAGAGAGAGCATGAGCCCTTGCTATGTTCCCGTCCTATTGGTACCTAAAAAGGATGGAACTTGGAGGATGTGCGTGGATTGTAGAGCAATCAACAAGATAATGGTAAAGTATCGCCATCCTATCCCTCGTCTTGATGATATGTTGGATCAATTGCATGGATCCAAAATCTTTTCTAATTTTGATCTAAAAAGTGGTTACCATCAGATTCGAATGAATCCTTGAGATGAATGGAAAACTGCTTTTAAGACCAAATATGGGCTTTATGAGTGGTTAGTTATGCCTTTTGGCTTGACTAATGCACCCAACACTTTCATGAGATTGATGAATCATGTTTTTAAGGATTTTCACGGGAAATTTTTTGTGGTTTATTTTGATGACATCTTGATTTATTCTAAAAATCTAGATGAGCATGTGGAACACTAAAAACAAGTTTTTGAAGTTCTTAGAAAGCAACACTTGTTTGCTAATCTTAAGAAGTGTACTTTTTATGTGGATCGTGTGGTGTTCTTGGATTTTGTAGTTAGATCTAAGGGAGTTGAAGTTGATGAAGAGAAAATCAAGGCAATTAAACAATGGCCTAAACCTAACAGTGTTACTGAAGTTAGGAGTTTTCATGGGCTTGCTAGTTTTTATAGGAGATTTGTTAGAGATTTTAGCAACATTGCTGCTCCTTTAACTGAAGTCATTAAGAAAGATAATGTTTTTTCTTAGGAAAAAAACAAGATGATGCTTTTAACTTGTTGAAAGAAAAATTGTGTTCGGCTCCTCTTTTGCAGTTACCTGATTTTTCTAAGTCTTTTGAGGTTGAATGTGATGCCTCTGGAAAAGGAATAGGTGTTGTTTTGATGCAAGACTCAAAGCCCATTGCATACTTTAGTGAAAAGGTGAGTGGAGCTACATTGAACTACTCAACTTATGACAAAGAGCTATATGCTTTGGTAAGGGCTTTAGCTACATGGCAACATTATTTGTGGCCAAGAGAGTTTGTGGTGAAGACTGATCATGAATCCTTGAGATATTTTAAGAGCCAAGGTAAGCTTAATCGTCGCCATGCAAAATGGGTTGAATTCATTGAAGCATTCCCATATGTGATTGCTTACAAGCAAGAAAAAGAGAATGTGGTTGCTGATGCACTTTCAAGAAGGCATGTCTTGGTTTCTTCTCTTACTTCTAAACTAATGGGTTTTGATTTAATCAAGGGACTTTAATCTAATGATTCTGATTTTGGCAAGGCTTTTGCAGAATGTAAGTTGGGTCCTTATGAGAGATTCAATCTTCAAGATGGGTTCCTTTTTAAGGAAAATAAATTGTGAATTCCTAATTGCTCTTTGCGTGAATTGTTTGTTAAGGAAGCATATTGTGGTGGACTCATGGGACACTTTGGAGTGACCAAAACTTAGGATATACTTGCTGAACATTTGTTTTGGCCAGGCATGAGAAAGGATGTCGAAAAGTGTGCTTTCAATGTCTTGAATGTAAACAAGCCAAATCAAAAGTCATTATACTCCTTTACCTTTCCCTACTTCTCCTTGGATGGATATTTCTATGGAATTTTTGTTAGGACTTCCTAGAACTAAGTATGGTAAGGATAGTATATTTATGGTGGTAGATAAATTTTCAAAAAAGGCTCATTTTATTCCATGCTTGAAGACTAATGATGCATTACATGTGGCTGATTTATTTGTGAAGGAAGTGGTTAAATTACATGGCATACCTAAAACTATCATTAGTGGGATGCTAAATTTTTAAGTCACTTTTGGAGATTTCTTTGGGCAAAGTTGGGAACTAAATTACTATTTTCTACATCTTGTCACCCACAAAACTGATGGACAAACTGAAGAGTTAATAGGACCTTAGGGAATATGTTGAGAGATGTATTAAAAGGAAAATTAACTTCTTGGGAAGAACATTTACCCATGGTAGAGTTTGCCTATAACAGAACTATCCACTCTTCTACTGGTATGTCTCCTTTTGAAGTTGTTTATGGATTTAATCCTCTCACTCCCCTTGATTTATTGCCTTTGCCTACTAATGACATTGTTAATCTTGATGGTAGGAATAAGGCTTAAATGATGAGGAAGATTCATGAACATACAAGGCTTGCAATTGAACGGAAGAATGAACAAACTGCCTTACGAAGAAATAAGGGGCGAAAATCTATTATTTTTAAGCCTTGAGATTTAGTTTGGGTGCATTTTAGGAAGGAAATATTTCCTGCCAAACGAAGATCCAAATTAGATCGAGAGGAGATGGGTCATTTGAAGTCCTTGAAAGGATTGGAGACAATGCTTATAAACTTGACCTTCCTAGTGAATATCAAGTTATTGCTACCTTCAATGTTTCTGATCTTTCCTTGTTTGATGCAGGTTCGAATTCGAGGACGAGTTCTCTTCAAGAAGAGGGGTATGATAGCATCCATGGTAGATCAACATCATTAAAGGAGAAGGATGAAGCTCTAGAAGCTCCAAGAAGGCCCATGACAAGGTCTCAAACAAAGAAATTTCAAGACAATCTTAATGGGCTTCAATTGGCATTAAAAAGTGTCTTATGATAGAAGAAGAGCTCCAGCACAAGGAGGATCTTTGGGCCAATGATAGCATCCTAGGAAGCTCAAATATATTCAAGGACAAGAATGAAGCTTTGAAATCTCAAAGAGGGCCTTTATCAAGATGTGAAGCTAAAGTGTTGCCAAACAAGGTCATTAGACATCAAGTGCAAGTAAAGAAGTTGTTAATTGGGATGACAGAGCCCAAGGACAAAGGATATGAATTGGGTATATATTACAATTGTTTTATGGCCCAAGTTTATGTCCAAGAAGAGGAGGATTGGATCCCAAGATACATGCTTTGAAGAAGGTCCTAGTCAGTCAACGTTTGAACCAATTTGGCACCTAAAATGTGTCCAAACTTGAAGCCCATGAAGTCCTACATAAAGCCCCATTTTCATAGCATAAAAAGGACTTACTTGATGTCCAAGAAGGATACAATAGCCGTTCAAGATGTTGAATGCAAGTTTGAGCCAAGTAGCTTGCCAATTTCCTTCAAAATTTCCAAGATTCTCAAGATTCTTTCCAAGATTGGTTTGGGACTTATTTTCATATATTATGGGACTATATTTATTGCTTTCCTAGTTAGTTAAGGTTATGTTTTCCTTTTCCTAAGATTGTTGGAAGTACGTTCCAAGAATGACTTGGGTTTTGCTTCCTAGTATTTTCCTTTTCCTAAGGTAGTTGTACTTGTTGTCCAAAGTAGTTTAGGACTTTATTTCCTTATTTTTTAGGTACAATTTTGTGACCCCTCTCTATATAAAGGGTGTCTTCTTTGTTTTATACTTATATTATTATAGACAATATCAATAAAAATTGTGAGATTTTTCTTGCACTCTTGCGTGTGGCTACTCTTGGATTTATTCTTCAACCTTCAAGACTCAACTTAAGGTGGTAAGATTAAATTCTTTCGAAATCTTAGATCACTTCTAGGTATTCAAGAAAGGTGATAAGTTTAGGCTTATTGTTGTTCTTGTTATTCTAAAGGGTCGGGTTTCACAATCTATTTCTTGTTTTTAAGTCTCTACCAAAGGCGATTAGTTCTTTGTTAGCTAATTGTTGTTGTTAGGATTCAACTCCAAGAATAGACTTCTTGATTTCAAGAAACTCTTTCTTGAATTCAATCTATCTTTAATTTTTCATCTTTTTTTTTCTTTTTTTTCTTTTAGCTTTCGCATGTTTCTTGATTTTCTTTAGTAGTTCTCGGACCCCTATCATGTTGTTAGCAAGTGGTATCAGAGCATAGGCTAATCAAGATTTCAATCTTGATAATCTTGGGAGGTTCTTGAGCAAAAATAAAAACAAAAAAAACGAAAATCAGCCCCCAAAAAAAGGTCTTAGCACATTACTATTTTAGAATTCAAGTATTGTTTGGTTTCCAAATCAAAAAAGGAAACAAGAAGAGGGGATCCTAGTTCTTGAAGATTAAGGTAACTTCTTTCCTTATTCTTGTGGGTTTTGGGTTTCCTAAGTTCTTTTTTTTTCTTCTACTAACCAATTCCTATTCTTCCTAGGTTTGGTCCTCCACTTTTCTTTTCTTTTTCTAACTCCTTATTCCTATCACTGTGGGTTGTGACTTGCTAGGTTTATTAATAAATCTAAAGATTAACGACCAAGAGTTGCTTTGAGTGAAAAAAAGGCAAGAGAGGTGAGAGAGTATTAGAAGAAGAAAAAAACCAAACTTGAGAGATACATAATTCTTCTAATCTTTGTTCAAGATGTTTCAAACAGGTACTTATCGTGAAAGGAGGCGAACTATTACTCAACAACTTGAAAAGTCAAACTTACAGTATAGCGAATTGAAGGAAGACAATGGTAAAGTTATTTTTCAAACAAGAGCTAAAGTGATGTCCGCGATTTGTGCCCTTAGAATTGACAAAGAATACGGCTATAACTCAATTAGCTCTTATATGGTTGAAAAATTGAACCTGCCTTGTGTTGACCTTATTGAACCCTACATATTGAGAGGAGTAAAGGTAGATAAAAAAGTGTTATTACTATTCTCTATTGGAAGGTATGAGGATGTGATCTGGTGTGATGTGATTCCCATGAATAATTATCATAGCTTGTTGGGAAAGCCATGGTATGCCTACAGAAGAGCTTCATATAGCAGGGGAAAAAATAGATACTCTTTTGAAGTTAACGGGAAGAAACTCATTCTTGGGCCTTTGACTCCCTCACAAATTTGGGAAGACGAAAATACTGTTAAAGAGAATATGGAAAAATATGAGAGAGAAAAGAATGAGAGGAGTAAGGGAGTGCATGTTGACATCCCAATAGAGGAAAAAGGAGAGGTTTTGTTGAGAGAAGAGAATGGGATATCAAGTGAGAAGAAGACTGATCTTGAGGGAAAAGAAAAGAGGAAAGGCAATGAGATAACAGAAGTATGTGAGGTAGGGAGAGAAAATTAGGAGGGTTTGTGTAACGACCCAGCCAGTCGTTTTGTGTGTTGGGACTCCGTTCCCGTGAATGACTCTTCCCATAGAGACTACTCATGCCTTATGACTTGTGTGGGAAGGTAGTTCGAGATTCAGAAGTGATTTGGCCAGTTTAGGAACACTTGGTTACTGAAGGCTAGCCTATTTGGCTGATTTTGGTTTCGAGCAGCATTTTGAGCAAACGACCTTGGAATAGAGTTCTGACAGCTCCAACAGCTCCGGATGATGATTTCGGACTTGGGAGTGTGTTCGCCCCGGGTTTCTGATGACCCGGGAGTATTTCGGCACCTGAATTGGAATTCAGGATTTTATGTGATTTGGAATTCAACCTGGAATTGGACCTCGTGATATCATAGTCTGAATGGAATTCCGGAACTGGAAATAGTTCTGTATAGTCATTTATGACTTGTCCGCAAAATTTGGGGTCATTCCGAGCAGTATAGACCCGTTTGGAGTATTGATGAGCCATTTGATTTTTTTCTTGAAATCCTAAGTTTGATCTAAGGGGTTTTGGAGAGTGATTCTTGGTTTGAATGATGTTTTTAGTGTTCTGGGAGCTCGAGAAAGTCCGTCAGGTGATTTGGGACTTGTTGGTTTAATTTGTCGAGGGCTCGGGTGGGCCCAGGGGTCTCCCGGACCCCGATCGGGGTCAAAAACCAGCAAAACTCGTAGCTAGTGGGAATTTACTGGTGTGACCGCACCTGCGGTACATGAGCCGCAGGCGCGAGGTTCGCACCAGCAGAAATTCCTTCGCAGGTGTTGCTCCACCCGCAGGGGCGATCTTGTCTCCGCAGGTGCGGCTCCGCAGGCGCGAACAAATGCCCGCAGGCGCGACTTTCCCCAGGGGCCCAGGCCATCGCAGGAGCGGACAATTTTCCGTAGGTGCGAGTCCGCACCTGCGATCCAATGTCCGCAGGTGCGAGAAATACCCCAGTTCCCAAGCCTTCTTTCCGCAGGCGCGACCCAATATTCCGCAGGTGCGAGTCCGCACCTGCGATCCAAAAGTTGCAAGTGCGGAAACTGCTGGGCAGTCTTATTAAAAGCCCAAGTCGTTATTTCCTTCCCAAAAATCATTTTTCCGCCATTGTTGACGACCCCAAGAGCTCCAGAACGGGTACTTCGACCTAGAAACTCAGGTAAGTGATTCCGTAACCCTCCGCATGTTAATTTCTTCCGTTCTTTGAGAATTTCCTCTTCCTAATTCATAGGAATTCATAAGAAATTGTTGGGGAGAATAGAGGGTTTTGATGAAAATGTGAATTCTGATTTTTGGGCCATTGAGGGATGATTAATTGAGTTAATCTTGATCCTAAGGCGGCGTATAGCGCGTTTCTTCAAGAATTATAATTTTTCGGACGCCGAGGCTCGGAGTTGAATTTCCAAAGTACGTCAGAATACGTTTTTGAGGAAATATTTGATAAATCCTCCTCAAATCTTCCTAAATTGATATAATTATGTGTTTTTGGTTAGTTGCGAGCCATCGAGGGTAATTCTGAGGATTCGTGCGTCTTGTTGATTGGTTCGTTGGCCGGAGGAGCACTTGTCCAGGTGAGTCTCCTTTCCAAACTTTGTAAGGGGGAAATGTCCCCTAGGCTCTTTGTTGCTAATTGTGCTTGTTGAGGGGGCTACGTACGCACCACGTGACGAGAGTCCGTACGTGGCATCTATACTGTATGTTGGGTAGCCGTAGGACCCACGAGCATGTTCTAACTGTTGTTTGATATTATCTGATGTTTTGTACGAGTTATTACTGATATATGATGAAATTGAGCTATGATAGCTGCGAATTAAATGTACATAATATTCAGATAAGAATTATGAACTCCATCAATTGAGTAATTGTGTTACTCCTGATATAATTGATAAAGAGTAAAGAGTAAATGAGATAATGAGTTGTTGAGCTAAACGAAGGTGGTTAAAATTCTTTCTTGTACTTGAATTGTAATCATGGTAATATTGTGAGCAAAGAGGATGATATGATAAAAATCCTAACTTTGGCTATCAAGTGAGATGTGAGTATCCGATCCCGTTGAGTGTGGGCGAGTCGGTACCACGGTGTCTAAATATACATATATATATGCACTCATGTAATCATATATACGCATTCATGCATTCATGGCCCCCAAGTCACATGTATGATTCGTGATCGGGGAGAACTTATATTTCTTTGGCCCCCGAGTCACAGGCATGATTCGTGATCGGGGAGAGTTTTACTTTTCATCATTGGCCCCAAGTCACAGGTATGATTCGTGATCGGGAGATTATATATATACGTCATTGGCCCCTAAGTCGCATGAATGATTCGCGAGCATGGAGAGATATTTGCCCACGAGTCGCATGGATGATTCGCGATCGTGGAGATTTTATCGAGTTAGCGCACGAGTCGCAGGTATGATTCGCGAGCGTGTGGAGCTTTATGACCGAGTCAGTCCTTATGACCCACCCTTCGGCCGATAGTCTTGTCCATGTCGGTTATATATATGTATATACATACATAAGCATTACATTGAGTTGAGATCGTACGATGGTGAGTTGAGAAACGGTACTGAGTACTGGAAAGCGAACAATTGAGATAATAAGATAATACATTTTCAGATAATGAGAAAGGGAACAAGTGATACCTATGATCAATATACAAAGAAAGGTTATGTTAANCTGCACTTGACTGTGTAGGTATTGAGGCGGGTTCGTCTGTTCGTCCGTCTGCGGATAGATACTGATCGCGGTGTCACTCCATACGGTGAGCTGTCTTCTTGGTGTCATCCTGACAGCACCTCTGGAGCTTCCCAGTTTCATTTTTGCTCAGTCTTTTGTTCCACACTGCGGCTTGTATATTTTGTATATGTATTTCTGCTGTTGTATCTATGTAGCCGCCCGTTGACACTGTGACACTAGTCCTGGCACACACTTGTTGTAGTTATCGGGGTTGTATATGTACTGGGCCTAGCTGTGGTTCAGCTTGTTTCTACGGCCTTACTCCATATTGTTATTGTATTCCACATTTTCATTGCTATTGTTGTTCGTTCGCGTGCCTAACCTCGTCGTTAGGCGCCATCACGACCTGGACCGGTTTTGGGTCGTGACAGAGTGGT
>ML242183.1:0-36294 GCA_005239495.1 Nicotiana undulata
AAAACGTATTCTTGACGTACTTTGGAAATTCAACTCCGAGCCTCGGCGTCCGGAAAATTATAATTCTTGAAGAAACGCGCTATACGTCGCCTAAGGATCAAGATTAACTCAATTAATCATCCTTCAATGACCCAAAAATCAGAATTCACATTTTCCTCAAAACCCTCTATTCTCCCCAACAATTTCTTATGAATTTCTATGAATTTTGAAGAGTAAATTCTCAAAGAACGGAAGAAATTGTCATGCGGAGGGTTAAGGATTCTCTTACCCGAGTTTCTAGGCCGAAATATCCGTTCTGGAGCTCTTGGGGTCGTCAACAATGGAGGAAATATGATTTTTGGGAAAGAATTCACGACTTGGGCCTTTTAATGGGACTGCCCAGCAGTTTTCGCACCTGCGGAATAAAGGGTCGCTCCTGCGGAAAAAGGCCTGGCACTGGGGGATTTCTCGCACCTGCGGAAAATTGTCCCCACCTGCGATGGCCTGGGCCCCTGGGGAAAGTCGCGCATGCGGGATTTTGTCCGCGCCTGCGGAGAAAAGGATCGCCCCTGCAGCTGGAGCCGCACCTGCGAAGGAATTTCCGCTGGTGCGAACCTCGTGCCTGCGGCTCATGGACCGCAGGTGCGGTCACACCAGTAAATTCCCACCAGCTATGAGTTTTGCTGGTTTTTGACCCCGATCGGGGTCCGGGAGACCCCTAGGCCCACCCGAGCCCTCGATAAATAATACCAACGAGTCCCAAATCACATGACGGGCTCGATCGAGCTCCCATAACACTAAAAACATCATTCAAACCAAAAATCACTCTCCAAAACCCCTTTAGATCAAACTTAGGATTTCAAGAAAAATCAAATGGCTCATCAATACGCCGAACGGGTCTATACTGCTCGAAATGACCCCAAATTTTGTGGACAAGTCATAAATGTCTATACGGAAATATTGCCAGTTCCGGAATTCTATTTAGACCATGATATCACGAGGTCCGATTCCAGGCTGAATTCCAAATCACATGAAATCCTGAATTCCAATTCAGGTGCCGAAATACTCCCGGGTCATCAGAAACCCGGGGCGAACACACTCCAAAATNATACATAAGAATATGGCATGCCCTCATGACAATTGACAAGAAAAGTACAGAGGGGTAAGGAAACTTCCCTGGAGATCAGTCGGAGTTAGAGATGGAGGCTGGGTCCACATTGCAGGCCCTTCCAATGGCGCGGAACCAGGCCATAAATCTGCTCTCCGATTTAGCCTACCGCTTGGACATTGCATCCAATTGGACGTGAAGGCTATCTACAGAGATGCGCAAAAGAGCCACATCCTCCTCCAAGGTGGGCATTCCGGCGCCAGACTGGGACCTAGAGGGTCCTGTCCCATCATGAGACCTCCACGGTGGTGCAGTAGGGGGTGGGGCCGCATCATCATCATCAATTTCTATGGGCACTGCAACGTCCTTGCCCACATTTATCTTTGCAGCTCTGAAGGCAGCCTTCTTCGGCAATTTCCCGTCACCGGGCTGTTCGGGCACATCCGCCAATCTGCACAACCTCGTGACCAGGGAGGGAAAGTAGAACCCTTTGGTCAGTAATGGGGACCTGATCATCATTTCATCCCTAATCACCTGGGCGACATCAAAGTCCATTCCATTGACTAAGCACCACACCATCACAGCCCGCGGTACATTCACATCAGTTGTATTGCTGGAGGGCAAGAAACGGCTACAAATCACGATGAACCAGCACTTGGCCTCCCAGGTGAAAGAATTAGAATTGAGAGTTATGTTTTCCTTCACCCAAGTAGGCTTCCCACCCAGACAGATAGATTCAATCAGCATGTTCCAATTGACCGCCGGATATTGGTAGGCCCGATAGTAATCGACTTCACCTGTGAACCGCAATATCCTATAAACCCGACAAATTTCCTCCACGGAGGCATCCACCACTTTTCCCCTAACCGTGACTGACCGTAGCATATGTTTCGAGCAATTCGCATAGAACTCCCAGACCATCATTATGTTCGCAGTCTCCGGCTCCTCGAATAAGAAGTCCAACCCTCACCTTCGGATCTCCTCATAATGGCAGGGTTTTCAGATTGCAGGGCTGCCCGGTCTATTGGCACTTCCACGACACAATTCTTGGCAGCCTTAGCGTTGAACCGGTCTTCTGCCTCTTGGGAGTCAAAACGGGTTGCGTCCCAGGTTGGTGCTGATGCGCTGGCAGTGTTTCTGTGCTTACGGGGGGCCATGATACCTGCAACCAAAGAGGGACAACCGTTAGGGTGGTCCTAGCAATGTGCCAGTCGGGTGATTACTTAGACTTCACCACCCGCCGGTCACTAACCAAATCAAACTCGCCAAAAGTGGCCAATGTACAACATTAGGTGGGCCACATTGTCAACACATACATACAAGCCCCATTGTTACTACAATCTCCTCAACTTCCAACATACTGACCCACTTAGGCCCCCAACAACAGTAATTTCCCCCAATTAGCAATACAAACTACCCACATAGGCTCCCAAAATATAGTAAAATTTGACATTCTTCAACACCCATGATTCATGGACCACCCCACCCCACACTTGATAGTACCATTCTTCAACATACCCCACACTTAACAAATTAACCCCAAAGTGGCCACACCCACCATATAACAAGTCAAAAATCGGTGGGGAACAACTATTATCCAACAATATTCAAGATCTTGCTACAAAAAAAAACTAATTAAAAAGCAAAAATTACAAAAAAAGAAAAAGAGAATAAGAAAAACTTACTTGAAGAGGTTAACAATGGTGGAGTGAGAGGAAGGAGTGAGAGAGGGTCTGCTGTTGGGTGGGGGTGGGGGAGAAAGAAGAAGAATGTTTTGGGTGAAGAGGAAGAAGAAGAAGGGGGAATTTATGGGGGTTTTGGGTTGAGGGAGTTGAAGAGAGAAAGATGAAGTGGGTTGTTGGGTGGGGAGAATAAGAAGGAGTGAGGGTTTTGGGTTATGGGGGTCGTGTGGGTAGTGGGTGAGGGGGGGAGGGGTTCTTAAATTAAAAAAAAGTAAAAAGGAAAGGAAAAATTAAACAAAAATACATACCTGGGCGTGACAGATCTCAGCGTGGTCGCGCCGCGGTCGACCGCCGCGGTCGCGGTGAGGTTCAAAGACCTGTGCGATCGCGGTTCAGAGGGAGCATTTCTCCGCGGTCGCGCCGCGGTCCGCCGCGGTCGCACCGCGATTCAGAGAGCTGTTTCTACCGCGGTCGCACTGCGGTCCTCCGCGGTGACGATTTTCCTAGGCTTTTCAACTTGATTTTGCAGTGTACTTAGTTTTAACCTCGTTTACACCTTACCAGAATTGTTCCATGCCCCAGGCTTTTGCTCAACACCCTCCACAACTGTCTTGCACACTACAAAAATCATGTTAAGAAAATACTACTGCCATGGGTTGCCTCCCACGAAGCGCCTGATTTAACGTCGCGGCACGACGAGTACAACAATCAATGGGTTTCCTCCCATGAAGCGCATGATTTAACGTCGCGGTACGACGCAGAGTCTCGCTCCACTAATCAGCGAGCACGACCTTGGTCTTCTCACGATTCATGGCACCACCCCAATAGTGCTTGACTCTATGTCCATTCACCAAAAATGTTCTTTCACCATGTATAGCTCACAGCTCAAGCGCACTGTAAGGAGTGACTCTTACTACTTCAAACGGGCCGGACCATCTCGATTTCAGCTTTCCAGGAAACAACCTCAGCCTAGAATTAAATAACAATACCTGTTGGCCTTGATCGAATTGTCGTGGCTTAATATGCTTGTCATGCCAACTCTTGGTCTTCTCTTTGTAAAGTTTGGCATTTTCATACAAGTGCAACCTGAACTCATCTAATTCATCCAACTGCATCAATAATTTCTCACCCGCGGCTTCAAGGTTCATGTTTAGCTTTTTGATGGCCCAATATGCTTTATGTTCGAGTTCAACGGGCAAGTGAAATGCCTTCCCATAGACCAACTTGTACGGTGACGCCCCAATTGGAATTTTGTAAGCTGTTCTATATGCCCATAAGGCATCATCTAGCTTTGCAGCCCAATCTTTCCCTGTTCACACTCACTGTTTTCTCCAATATTTGCTTTATTTCTCTGTTGGAGACCTCATCTTGTCCACTTGTTTGAGGGTGATATGCAGTCGCAACTCGATGACGGACTCCATATTTAGCTAAAAGGTTATTCAACAACCGATTGCAAAAATGTGTTCCTTCATCACTAATCAAGGCACGTGGAGTCCCAAATCTCGAGAATATGTTCTTCTTCACAAACGCAACTACAACCATGGCATCATTTGTTGGCAATGTAATTGCCTCCACCCACTTCGACACGTAGTCAACTGCCAGTAGAATGTATTTGTTACCTCTGGATGTTGGGAATGGACCCATAACATCTATCCCCCACTCATCAAAAATCTCTACCTCCAGGATATTTTCCAAGGGCATCTCGTGCTTCCTCGTGATCGTTCCCGTTCTCTGGCACTGGTCACACTTTTTAACAAACGCGTGGGCGTCCTTGAATAGAGTTGGCCAAAAGAACCCACATTGTAGCACTTTCGCCGCTGTTCTATCGCCACCATTATGGCCTCCATAGGGTGAGGCATGACAATCATATATCACGAGTTCCACCTCTTTGTCAGGAATACATATCCTCATCAACTGGTCACCACATTCTTTGTACAAGTATGGCTCATCCTAGTAGTAAGACTTCACATCACGTAAGAACCTCTTCCTTGCCTCATATTCCATTTCCGGGGGAAGTACCCCACTCACCAGATAATTCACAAAGTTAGCATACCATGAAGGAAGGTCTTGGGTTATAGCAAAAAGTTGCTCATCAGGAAACACTTCTTTGATTTCTCCACCCTCCTCCACATGGTCATGATTTTCCAGCCTTGACAGATGGTTCGCTACTTGGTTTTAAGTGCCCTTTCGGTCTCGTATCTCCACATCAAATTCATGCAACAATAACACCCAGTGCATCAATCTAGCTTTGGATTCCTTCTTTGTAAATAGACACCTGATTGCTGCATGATCTGTGTGGACTATGACTTTTGTTCCCACCAAGTATGCCCGAAATTTTTCAAAGGCCCACACCACAGCTAGCAGCTCCTTTTCAGTGGTGGTGTAATTCTGCTGTGCAGCATCAATGGTCTTACTCGCATAGTAAATGGAGTAAACCACCTTGTCTCTCCTCTGGCCGAGCACTTCCCCCACTGCATGGTCACTTGCATCACACATAAGTTCAAATGGTTCGAACCAGTCAGGTGCAACAATTATGGGGGCAACCACCAATTTCTTCTTAAGCTCCTCAAATGCCTTCAAACAGGCTTCATCAAAATTGAACTTGACATCTTTTTCCAGCAACCTGCACAAAGGAGTAGCAATTTTAGAAAAATCTTTAATAAAGCGTCTGTAAAATCCTGCGTGTCCCAAGAAACTCCGGACACCCTTCACAGAAATTGGTGAAGGTAGTATTTCAACTGCCTCCACCTTTGCCTTATCAACTTTGATGCCACTCCTTGACACTGTATGACCCAAAACGATGCCTTCCGGCACCATAAAGTGGCACTTCTCCCAATTTAAGACCAGATTTAATTCTTCACAACGGGCCAACACCATGCCTAGATTTGTCAAAAAATTATCATAAGATGACCCAAAGACCGAGAAGTCATCCATGAACACCTCCACGAAGATTTCCACCATATAAGTAAAAATATCCATCATGCATCTCTGGAAGGTGGCTGGTGCATTACACAACCCGAACGACATTCGCTTGAAGGCGAAGGTGCCATAAGGACAAGTAAACGTCGTCTTCTCCTGATCCTCTAGGCATATGACAATTTGATTATATCCGGAGTACCCATCAAGAAAACAATAATACTCATGTCCAGCTAATCTGTCCAACATTTGATCAATGAAGGTGTCACGACCCAAATCCCAATTCAGGTCGCGATGGCACCCAACAGCGGGGTTAGGCAAGCCGACATAACTTTCACTAAGTGATACCCTTCCCACTCGATCAAACAAGTCCATGGTTACCCATTTATAATAACTAATATGATACTAGCCTTGAGTGAAGGTAAAGTCATAGTAGATACAAAGCCGAAATAAAACATACACATAGATATACATCCCAAAACTCCAAAGAAATATATACCGCGTGTGTGCCAGGAACTAGTGTCACGAGTGTCTCGGGCAACTACTGAATATACAATGACCAAAACATATAAATATACAGGGTCTCAGTCTGAATGAAATAGACAGAGAGCATAACAAAAGAAACTCCAGGGTGCTGCTAGGAAGTCGCCAGGAAGCAGCTCACCGTGAAGTATGACCACGCTATCAATATCTGGCACCGGCCTGAAAATCAGATGGACCAGCCTCCGGACCTGTACAGTCAAGTACAGAAAAGGAAAGAAAGTGCAGCATGAGTACATATATATAAATATGTACCCAGTGAGTATCCCGTCTAATCTCGAAGAAGTAGTGACGAGAGGTCGACTCGATACTCACTAAGGTCCAACCGTCGTAAAGTAAGCAGGATGTAAAGAAAACTGCAGGCAAGTAAAACAAATAATCAAGTACATCAATACCCGGCATCAAATAACAATCTCAAATCAAACAAGTTTGATACCCGCCGTGGCGTACGGCCCGATCCCACCCTGGTAGTCTCAATCTCGCCGTGGCGTACGGCCCGATCCCACCCTGGTAGTCTTAATCTCGCCGTGGTGTACGGCCCGATCCTATAATATAATCAATCATCACTCTGCCGTGGAGTACCCCCGATCTCATAATATAATAAATCATCACTCTGCCGTAGCGTACGGCCCGATCCCATAATATAATCAATCATCACTCTACCGTGGCGTACGACCCGATCCCATAATATAATCAATCATCACTCTGCCGTGGCGTACGGCCCGATCCCATAGTATAATCAATCATCACTCTGCCGTGGCTCTCTTATCACTCTTAAATCAAGCCAAGTACCACATGTTCAAAGACAACAATACCACTCACACAAGTATACAAGTAATATCCATGCTACAATAGAGGAAAACAATGAGTATGCTGTGTCCTAACTACCCGGACGAAGCAGTAATAGCCACTACGTACGGACTCTCGTCACTCGGTGCGTACGTAGACCCCAAACAAGATCACATAGCAAACGAGGTTACCTAGAGGGACAATTTCTCTGTTACGAGGTTAGAAAGGAGACTCACCTCGATAAAAGCACTCCTCGGACCAAGGACCGGATAAAAAGATGCGCCTGAAACTTCGAAACTACTCTTGACGGTTCACAACTATCCAAACATAGCATAATTGAATCAATTTAAGGTTCAAGAAGGAGAATTAGCAAGAATTCCTAAAATTCAACATTCTTGGCGATTCTTGAAATTTCGACCCCAGGCCCACGCTTTCGGATTTTGAAAATTCTTGAAGGATTAAATTACCCGAAGCCTAAGGATCGGAATTACATAATTTATTTAGGAATTTATGGCTAAAAATGAAGTTTCACCATTTTCCCAAAACCCCACATTTTCTATCAATTCCTATGAATTTTAAGATAATTGGAAGAGAATTTTATTTGAATTTGATGTTACAAAGTCATGAAAACGGACTAGAAATTACTTACCTTGATGAATTTGAACTTGTGCAGCCCTTTCCCTAGCTTGGAGGAGCTCTAATGGAGGTTGGGTATTGAAAATGAAGAAGAAAACCCGTAATTGGGCATTTAAATACTGCCCAGGAAAAGCTTAACTGCGATCGCGACACTAGGCCTGCGATCGCGAAGGGCAACCGGACTGACCTCTGCGATTGCATCAGAGGTCCTGCGATCGCGAAGACCATCTGGTCTGACCTCTGCGATTGCGGCAGAGGTCCTGCGATTGCAATGAACAATTTCACCCGGCCCAGCTGCGACTCAATGCGATCGCGTGAAAGGGCTGCGATCGCGAAGCTTTGGGACCCAGAACCCTGCGATCGCGGAGAGGAGGCTGCGATCGCAGTGAAAAATCACTAGCCCAGCAAAATCCTTCTCCGCGATCGCAATCTACCTCCTGCGATCGCAGAGAAGGAAACCAGATAGCAGATTTTTCTGGTTTTCCCAACTTAGTTCCCGGGGGTCTAAAACACCCCCGAGCCCATCGGGACCCCGTCCAAAAGCACCGGCAAGTCTGTATTCATGATACGGACTCGCTCGAACTTCCGGAACATGAAAAACAACAACGGAACTCGAAATCAAACCCCAAAACCAAATTAATCAAACTTAAAAACTTTGAAATTCTAGAATTCATTACAGTACGCCGGACGGGTCTATACTACTCGGAATGACCCCAAATTTTGCAGACAAGTCATAAATGACTATTTGGAACTATTGCCGGTCCCGGAATTACATTCGGACCCCGATAGCATGAAGTCCCGTTCCAGGCCAAATTCTAAACTTAAGGAAATCTTGATTTCTATTTCGGGCGCCGAAACGCTCCAGGGTCATAAGAAACCCGAGCCGAACATACGCCCAAGTCCGAAATCATCATACGGAGCTACTGGAACTGTCAGAACTACATTCTGAGGTTGTTTGCTCAAAATGTTGACCAAAATCAAACTTGGCCAAATAGGCTAGCCTTAAGGAACCAAGTGTTCCTAAACCATCCAAATCATTCCCAAATCCAGACCACCCGCTCCTGCGAGTCATAAAGAACGAATAGACGCTATGGAAGGTTTCATTTAAGGAAACGGGTCCCTGATACGCAAAACGACCGGCTGGGTCGTTACATTCCCCCCTCTTAAATAAACGTTCGTCCTCGAACGGGTCTAGAATCGTACCTGAAGTGCTGAATAGCTGTGGATATCTGCTGTGCATGTTCTGCTCGGACTCCCAAGTCGCCTCCTCAGCTGGTTGGACCCTCCATTGGACCTTAACCGCAGAAACTGTCTTAGACCTCAACTGGCGGTTCTGCCTACCAATAATGGCAACTGGCTCCTCCTCGTAGCCCAACTTCTCATCTAACTGAATAGTGCTGTAATCAACCACGTGAGAGAAGTCGGCGCGATACCTCTGAAGTAGGGAAATTTGAAATACTGGGTGAACTCCTGATAAGGATGGAGGCAAAGCAAGCTCATAAGCAACCTCTCCAACCCGCTTCAGCACCTCGAAAGGACCTATAAATCTGGGGCTCAGCTTGCCTTTCTTCCCAAACCTCATAATGCCCTTCATTGGCAAAACTTTCAACATAACCCTATCTCCCTCCATGAATGATACATCACGTGCCCGCTGATCTGCATAGCTCTTCAGCCTGGACTGTGCTGTACGGAGCCTCTCCTGAATAATCTTCGCCTTTTCCACGGCATCTCTGACCAGGTCTGTACCGTATAACTTGGCCTTACCCGGCTCAAACCACCCAATCGGAGAACGGCATCGCCGACCATATAAAGCCTCAAATGGGGCCATCTCGATGCTAGACTGATAACTCTTATTGTATGCAAACTCCGCCAAAGGTATTAATTGGTCCCAATGACCCCCGAAATCAATCATGCAAGCCCTGAGCATATCCTCCAAAATCTGAATTGTACTCTCTGACTGGCCATCAGTCTGAGGGTGAAAAGCTGAACTGAGGTCTATCTGAGTACCCATCTCGCTGTGCAAAGCTCTCTAGAAGTGCGAAGTGAACTGAGGACCCCGATCTGAAATGATAGACACCGGCACACCATGCAACCGTACTATCTCACGAAGATAAATCTAAGCCAACCTCTGTGTAGTGTAAGTAGTAGCCACAGAAATGAAATGCGCCGATTTGGTCAGTCTGTCCACAATGACCCAAACCGCGTCAACCTTCCACAAGGTCCAAGGCAACCCAACCACGAAGTCCATGGTGATACGCTCCTATTTCCATTGAGGAATGGGCATCTGCTGAAACAAGCCTCCTGGCCGTTGATGCTCGTACTTAACGTGCTGACAATTAAGACACCGAGCCACATGTTGAACAATGTCCTTCTTCATCCGCCTCCACCAGTAGTGCTGCCTCAAATCACGATACATCTTCATCGCTCCTGGGTGAATAGAGTACCGAGAACTATGCGCCTCTGCTAGAATCCTTTCCCTCAGTCCATCAATATCAGGGACACACAATCGACCTTGGAGTCGCAGAACACCATCCTCGCCTAAGGTAACCTTCTTGGCCCTGCTTTGGACCACCGTATCCCTAAGCTCTGCTAGGCGTGGATCATCAAACTGTCGAGCCTTGATCTCTTCCAATAATGAAGACTGAGCTACCGCATGAGCTAAAACTCGACGGGGCTCTGAAAGGTCCAATCTTACCAAACGGTTGGCCAAGGACTGAATGTCCAAGGCTAAAGGCCTCTCCTCAGCTGAGATGTAGGCCAAACTACCCATGCTAGCTGCTCGCCTGCTCAATGCATCCGCAACTACATTTGCCTTGCCCGGATGATACAGAATAGTGAGATCATAGTCTTTCAACAACTCAAGCCACCTCCGCTACCTCAAATTAAGGTTCCTCTGCTTAAGCAGGTACTGCAGGCTCCGGTGGTCAGTATAGACCTCACAAGATACACCATATAGATAATGCCGCCATATCTTCAAAGCATGAACAATCGCCACCAACTCCAAATCGTGCACATGGTAATACTTTTCATGAACCTTCAGCTGGAGCGAAGCATAAGCAATAACCCTGCCATCCTGCATCAGCACGCATCCCAACCCTACGCGTGAAGCGTCGCAATACACTGTATATACTCCAGAATCATAAGGCAATGATAACACTGGTGCTGAAGTCAAGGCAACTTGAGCTTCTGAAAGCTCGCCTCACAATCGCCGGACCACTGAAATGGAGCATTCTTCTGAGTCAATCTAGTCAGTGGAGAGGCAATATAAGAGAATCCCTCCACGAATCGACGGTAATAACCTGCTAAACCCAGAGAACTCCTGATCTCAGAAGCTGAAGTAGGACACGACCAACTCTGAACTGCCTCAATCTTCTGCAGATCAACCTTGATGCCCTCATCGGACACCACATGCCCCAGAAATGCCATAGACTCTAACCAAAACTCACACTTGGAGAACTTAGCATACAGCTTCTGCTCTCGCAAGGTCTGAAGTACAACTCTCAAATGTGGCTCGTGCTCTCCCAGGCTCCGTGAGTAGATCAATATATCATCAATGAAAACAATCACGAAGGAGTCGATATACGGTCTGAATACCCTATTCATCAAGTCCATAAACGCTGCTAGGGCATTAGTCAAGCCAAAGGACATCACTAAGAACTCATAGTGGCCATATCTGGTACGAAATGCATTCTTCGGGACATCAGAAGCCCAAATCTTCAACTGGTGGTAACCTGACCTCAGATCAATTTTAGAGAACACACGTTCACCTTGTAGCTTATCAAACAAATCATCAATGCGCGGAAGAGGATACTTGTTCTTGATGGTCACTTTATTCAACTGGCGGTAGTCAATACACATCCGCATAGACCCATCCTTCTTCTTCACGAATAGGATTGGAGCACCCCACGGAGACACACTTGGCCTAATGAATCCCTTGGCCAACACCTCCTCAAGTTGCTCCTTCAAATCCTTTAGCTCCTTAGGAGCCATACGATAGGGAGGAATATAAATAGGCTGAGTATCTGGAGCCAAATCAATGCAGAAATCTATATCTCGATCGGGAGGCATGCCTGGAAGATCTGAAGGAAACACGTTCGGAAACTCCCAAACAACTGGTACTGAATCAATGGTAGGAGACTCGACAGTGGTGTCCCGCACATAATCAAGGTAAGATAGACACCCTTTCTCGACCATATGCCGAGCTTTCATGAAGGAAATAACCCGGCTGAAGGCACTGACTGAAGAATCCCTCCATTCTAACCTCGGAAATTTTGGCATGGCCAATGTAACTGTCTTGGCATGGCAATCCAATACAACATGGTAAGGAGATAACCAATCCATGCCTAAAATAACCTCGAAATCAACCATATCAAGCAAAAACAGGTCGGCTCTGGTCTCAAGCCCACAGAAGGTAACCACACAAGACAGGTAGACCCGGTCTATCACTACAGAGTCACCCACAGGAGTGGATACATACAAGGGAGAACCCAAAGACTCGAAAATAACATCCAGAGAATGGGCAAATAATGCTAAAACATATGAATATGTAGACCCTGGATCAAATAGCACTGAAGCCTCTCTACCACAGACTGAAATAATACCTGTAATCACAGCGTTTGATGCCACTACGTCTGCCCTGGCTGGAGGACCCGATGACTGAGCTCCCCCAGGATGTGCTGGGGCTTAACGATCCCTTCCTGACTGGCCTCCCCCTCTAGGACGGCCCCTGCCGATCTGACCTCCACCCCTAAGTGGTCGTGCTGCTGGTGCTGTAATCATAGGCTGTTGGCTCTGCTGCACGGCCTTGCCCCGATTCCTGGGACAAAACCTCCATGCGTGACCCAGATCCCCACACTCGAAGCAACCCCCTGGCACTACTGCTTGCTGCCCTGAAGAGGAGGAACCTTGACTAGCTGAAGAGCTGTGTGAATCCCCTGGTAAAGCACTAGGATAAGAACTGGAGGATCTCTGATTGCTAGAATAACTGCTGGGTGCTCTCTGGATGGCTGAAGGATGATATGAGCGCTCTGGCATGGCGCTAAACTGGGTCTTGACTGGAACAACCCTAGGAGGTACTGGAGGTGCTGAATAGGAAGGCCTGCTGAACTGGACACCTCCGTACTGACCCATGGCCCTAGCTGGATCCCCTCTGAAGTCACCTGTGAACCTGGGCCTCTTGTCCTGCTGACCTGGCTGACCCTGCTCCCTTCCCCTCACACGGTAAACCTCGATACGTCGAGCTATCTCGACTACAAGCTGATACGGGGTACCCATCTCTACCTCTCTGGCCATGGAAGTCCTGATACCCGAATGCAAGCCTGCCACAGACCGTCGAACCCTCTCAGCATCTGTGGGCAATATCATGAGAGCATGGCGAGACAACTCTGAGAACCTGGACTCATAATCTAACACAGACATCTGCCCCTGCTCTAACCTCTCAAACTGACCCCGAAGCTTCTCCCTCTCAGATGGTGGAATGTATCTGTCCAAAAAATAACTGAATAAACTGCTCCCAAGTAACTGGTGGCGACCCTATTGGCCTACTGAGAACATATGACTGCCACCAGCGGCGAGCTGTGCCCTCAAGCTGAAATGTCTTGAAATCTACCCCGTGTGACTCTAATATCCTCATGTTGTGCAGTCTGTCCCTGCACCTCTCGATAAAATCCTGTGCATCCGCTCACCCCCGAAGGTCGGAGGGAGAAGTTGGGTCCATCTACCCAGCAGCTTCTGCTGGTCCATCTCTGCAACTGGCCTGGGCTCTGGTGCCGCCACCCCATGCTGAACCCCAATCACTGGTGGAATATCTGGAGTACGATGTACTGCTGCTGCTGGTCCTGTAGCCTGAGCGGTAGGGGTCCGAACTCCCCCTCCTGCCTGAGAAGCAGCAAGATCTGATGGAAGTACCCCTGCCTGTGACATAGTATCCATGAACCTCAGCATACGACCCATGACCTCCTGGAATCCCGGTGCCGTCATAAAATCAGCTGGTGGTGGAACTACTGGAGGCAACTCATCCTGCTCCTCAACATAAGGATCCTCAATCGGTGCAACCGGTACAGCTCTGGGACGCCCTCGCCCCCTACTACGGACAGGAGCCCTACCCCTGCCCCTACCACGGCCTCGAGCGGAGGGGGTAGCAGCCTCCCCTGGATTAGGAACATGCGAAGCACGCGTCCTCACCATCTGTGAGAGAATAGAAGAACATGTTTGAGTACATCATTGGTTGCACGATAGGATATGAACAAAAAGATTTTCTTAACGCCCTATAGCCTCCTGAAGATAAGTACGGACGTCTCCGTACCGATCCGCAAGACTCTACTGGGTTTTCCCGTGACTCGTGAGACTACGTGAACTTAAGGCTCTGATACCACGTTGTCACGACCCAAATCCCAATTCAGGTCGCGATGGCACCCAACAGTAGGGTTAGGCAAGCCGACATAACTTTCACTAAGTTATACCCTTCCCACTCGATCAAACAAGTCCATGGTTACCCATTTATAATAACTAATATTATACTAGCCTTGAGTGAAGGTAAAGTCATAGTAGATACAAAGCCGAAATAAAACATACACATAGATATACATCCCAAAACCCCAAAAATATATACCGCGTGTGTGCCAGGAACTAGTGTCACGAGTGTCACGGGAAACTACTGAATATACAATGACTACAACATATATATATACAGGGTCTCAGTCTGAATGAAATAGACAGAGAGCATAACAAAAGAAACTCCAGGGTGCTGCTAGGAAGTTTCCAGGAAGCAGATCACCGTGAAGTATGACCACGCTATCAATATCTGGCACCGACCTGAAAATCAGATGGACCAGCCTCCGGACCTGTACAGTCAAGTACAGAAAAGGAAAGAAAGTGCAACATGAGTACATATATATAAATATGTACCCAGTGAGTATCTCGTCTAATCTCGAAGAAGTAGTGACGAAAGGTCAACTCGATACTCACTAAGGTCTAACAGTCGTAAAGTAAGCAGGATGTAAAGAAAACTTTAGGCAAGTAAAACAAATAATCAAGTACATCAATACCCGACATCAAATAACAATCTCAAATCAAACAAGTTTGATATCCGCCGTGGCGTACGGCCCGATCGCACCTTGGTATTGTCAATCTCGCCGTGGCGTACGGCCCGATCCCACCCTGGTAGTCTAAATCTCGCCATGGTGTACGACCCGATCCCACCCTGGTAGTCTAAATCTCGCCATGGCATACGGCCCGATCCTACCCTGGTAGTCTCAATCTCGCCGTGGCGTACGACCCGATCCCACCCTGGTAGTCTCAATCTCGCCGTGGCGTACGGCCTGATCCCACCCTGGTAGTCTCAATCTCGCCGTGGCGTATGACCCGATACCACCCTAGTAGTCTCAATCTCGCCGTGGCGTACGACCCGATCCCATAATATAATCAATCATCACTCTGCCGTGGCGTACGGCCCGATCCCATAATATAATCAATCACCACTCTGCCGTGGCTCTCTTATCACTCTTAAATCAAGCCAAGTACCACACGTTCAAAGACTACAATACCAATCACACAAGTATACAAGTAATATCTATGCTACAATAGAGGAAAACAATGAGTATGATGTGTCCTAACTACCCGGACGAAGCAGTAATAGCCACTACGTACGGACTCTCGTCACTCGGTGCGTACGTAGCCCCCAAACAAGATCACATAGCAAACAAGGTTACCTAGAGGGACAATTTCCCTCTTACGAGGTTAGAAAGGAGACTCACCTCGATAAAAGCACTCCTCGGACCAAGGACCGGATCAAAAGATGCGCCCGAAACTACGAAACTACTCTTGACGGTTCACAACTATCCAAACATAGCATAATTGAATCAATTTAAGGTTCAAGAAGGAGAATTAGCAAGAATTCCTAAAATTCAACATTCTGGGCGATTCTTGAAATTTCGACCCAGGCCCACGCTTTCGGATTTTGAAAATTCTTGAAGGATTAAATTACCCGAAGCCTAAGGATCGGAATTACATAATTTATTTAGGAATTTATGGCTAAAAATGAAGTTTCACCATTTTCCCAAAACCCCACATTTTCTATCAATTCCTATGAATTTTAAGATAATTGGAANTGATCGCGACACTAGGCCTACGATCGCGAAGGGCAACCAGACTGACCTCTACGATCGCATCAGAGGTCCTGCAATCGCGAAGACCATCTGGTCTGACCTCTGCGATCGCGGCAGAGGTCCTGCGATCGCGATGAACAATATCACCCAGCCCAGCTGCGACTCAATGCGATCGCGTGAAAGGGCTGCGATCGCGAAGCTTTGGGATCCAGAACCCTGCGATCGCGGAGAGGAGGCTGCGATCGCAGTGAACAATCACTAGCCCAGCAAAATCCTTATCCGTGATCGCAACCCACCTCATGCGATCGCAGAGAAGGAAACCAGATAGCAGATTTTTCTGGTTTTCCCAATTTAGCTCCCGGGGGTCTAAAACACCCCCGAGCCCCTCAGGACCCCATCCCAAAGCACCGGCAAGTCTGTATTCATGATACAGACTCGCTCAAACTTCCGGAACATGAAAAACAACAACAGAACTCGAAATCAAACCCCAAAACCAAATTAATCAAACTTAAAAACTTTGAAATTCTAGAATTCATTACATTACACCGGACGGGTCTATACTACTCGGAATGACCCCAAATTTTGCAGACAAGTCATAAATGACTATTCGGAACTATTTGCGATCTCGAAATTCCATTCGGACCTTGATATCATGAAGTCCCATTCCAGACCAAATTCTAAACTTAAGGAAATCCTGATTTCCATTTTGGGAGCCGAAACGCTCCCGGGTCATCAGAAACCCGAGCCAAACATACGCCCAAGTCCGAAATCATCATACAGAGCTATTGGAACTGTCATAACTCGACCCGAGATCGTTTGCTCAAAATGTTGACCGAAGTCAAACTTGGCCAAATAGGCCAGCCTTAAGGAACCAAGTGTTCCTAAACCATCCAAATCATTCCCAAATCCCGGACCACCCGCTCCTGCGAGTCATAAAGCACGAATAGCCGCTATGGAAGGTTTCATTTAAGGAAATGGGACCCTGATATGCAAAATGACCGCTGGGTTGTTACAGAAAGGGAGAGGGAAGTGATCCTTGCGGGTTGCCTTATTGAGCCTTCGGTAGTCAATGCAAACTCTCCATCCCGTAACAGTGCGGATAGGAATCAGCTCATTCTTCTCATTCTCAATTACAGTCATCCCCCCCCTTTTTGGGCACACATTGAACTGGGCTCACCCAGTTACTATCAGAAATAGGAAAGATGATACCTGCATCCAGCAATTTTATGACTTATTTCTTCACCACTTCTGTCATGATGGGATTTAACCTCCTCTGATGCTCAACACTCGGGCGGTGTCCCTCTTCCATAAAGATTTTGTGCATACAAAATGAGGGACTGATTCTCTTGATATCTGCAATGGTCCACCCTATTGCCTTTTTATGCTCACAAAGTATTCTGAGCAATTTCTCTTCTTGTGGTTTGGTCAGGCTAGACGAGATGATCACGGGCAATGTTTCAGAGTTTCCCAAATAAGCATAGCGCAAATGTGTTGGAAGAGGTTTAAGTTCCAGCTTTGGAGCTTCCTCAATAGAAAGCTTAGGAGGGGTTAGAGTGACATGCTTATTCAACTCCTCGAATTTCCCTAGCCCATGGATGTAACTGCAGGATATTTTAAGAGCATTCTAAATCTCTCCCCTTGTTTCATCTCCACTATCTTCTTCACCTCCTACCAAAACTTGCTCAAGAGGGTCCACATGACACATATAGGGAACCACTAATGCATCCTTGCTTTCCACCACAATAATCATGGATAACTCTTCATAGTGGACTGGTAATTTGAGTGATTTATAGACATTAAACACCTCCACTCTCACCAACCCGCATTTTTATCTTTCCTTCACATACATCGATGATAGCTCTGCCCGTAGCTAAGAAGGGACGCCCCAAAATAAATGGGATTTCCTGATCAGGCTCATAATCCAGGATAATGAAATCAGCTGGGAATATTAAAGATCCCACTTGTACCAGTACATCTTCGATCACTCCCCCAGGATGAGCAAGGGAGCGGTCAACCAACTGTAAAATCACTGTTGTTGGGCGTGGCTCACCCAACCCCAACTGCCTAAACACCGATAGTGGCATCATATTAATGCTTGCCCCAAGATCACACAAGGCTCGCCCGACTGCATGCTTACCAATTGAGATTTGGATAGTAAAACTACCCGGATCCTTTAACTTCTGAGGTAGCTTGCTCTGAATTCTGGAGCTACACTCCTCAGTGAGTGCCACGGTCTTATACTCAGTCAGCCTTCTTTTGTGGGCCACAATGTCCTTGATGTATTTGGCATATTTGGGCACCTCTTGCAGAATATCTACTAGTGGAATGTTGATTTGTACCTGCTTCAAGAGGTCAAGGAACTTTTTGTATGCGACATTATCTTTCACCTTTTGCAACCTTTGAGGGAACGAAGGGGGTGGCCTTGCAACCACTGGTGGGGGTTGCTCAGCCACCGCCTCATCATCTGGCTTTTCTGACTCTTTTGGATTGGCAGATGTTGGCTTAATAATAGCTGGTTCCTCATTAAAAGTTACCTGCTTTCTCTTCTCGGATTGCACTTTTTCCAATTGCCTCCCATTCCTCAATGATACAGCATTGACAGAAGCCTTAGGATTGGATTCAATGTCACGTGGGAGGGCCCCTGTTGGTCGGGTATTTTGGGAACTAGCAAGTTGACCCACTTGACGTTCCAAATTTCTCATTGCTACCGTCTGGGCTTGGTTATCTTCCATCATCTTCTGATTAAAAGCAAGTTGGTCGTTCATCATTCTTTTCATAATTTCCTCTAGGCTACCTGATTGCTCAGCCTGACGTGGCTTGTAATGCTGCTGAGGTGCATGAGGTGCTGGAGGCCTGTAATTACTCTGAGTGCCTTGATTTCCACCCCAAAAGAAGTTTGGGTGGTTCCTCTAGCTGGGATTATAATTATTCCCATATTGATTGGCCTGCCCTCTATTTTGATTTCTCACGTAGCAGACAGACTCTGGATTGGCTGGGCATGAGTCACTCGGGTGACCCTCTCCACAAACATCACAAAAGACTTGGACATGTTGTACTGGCTGGACCTGTTGGAATGGTTGAGATTGTTGCTTATTAATGATCAGGGTCATCTGACTGACTTGGTTAGTCAATGTCGATATCTGAGCTGACAATGCTGAGACAATGTCTAATTCAAGAACCCCTGGTGACTTTTGAACCACATTCCTTCCCATCTCACCTTGCCAGTATGGATTGCTCTTGGAGAATTTATTCAACAAAGCAAATATTTCATCATAATTCTTCTCCAATACCTGACCTCCAACTGCTGCATCTACCACAATTTTTGTTTGGGGATGGAGTCCCTCGATGAACGTGTGGACCAACACCTCGTTTGTCTGATTGTGATGAGGACAGTCTCTGAGTAGCCCCTTAAATCTCTCCCATGCTGAATACAAAGACTCGCCTGCTTTCTGCTTAAAGGAGACTATCTCACTCCTGATCTTAGCAGTTTTGCCTGAAGGGAAGAAATTCGCCAGAAATTTCCTTGCCAAATCATTCCAGGATGTAATGGAATTGGCCGGTTCTGCTTTTAGCCATCTCTTCGCTTCACCCAATAGATAAAATGGGAAAAGCGTAAGCCTCACATAATCTGGAGTAACCCCGTTAGTGATATAAGTATCACTAATCTCCAAGAAGTTCAAGATGTGTTGCTGAGGATCCTCATGTGGAAGACCCATAAATTGCCCATTTGCATGAAGTAGCTGGATCATGCTCTGCTTTAGCTCAAAGTGCCCAGTGATTTTGGGCTTCACGATACTGGAGGTAACATTAGCAATACTGGGCATTGCTACCTCCTGAACCTCCATGTGTTGTTCCTCTGCCATATTCACAGGAAATTGAACGAAGTTCTGAATATTGTTCGTATCCCTTTCTTCCCTTAACCTCCTGTGGAATGTCCTCTCAGGTTTGGGGTCAAAGCCGTCAAGTCTGTCTTAGCTTCTGACCCTTCGCATTCAATTAGAGTTCCTGAGATTAGAACAACGATCAAGTAACATTAGACTAGATGTAATAAACAAATAAAGTAAAAACTAGAAAGTAGTCTATTTTCAAGTCCCCGACAACGACGCCAAAAACTTGTTGCTCCCAAACGCACACACAAGTATATGTGATCGTACAAGTAATATAATGATAAATTGGATTGTCGAACCCACAGAGACTTGTATAAACTACTCACTACTTCACTATAATTGTTATTCAACCAAGCCAAAATAAGATCCAATAGTGTAATTATGCTAAACTACAATTCTAGGAATTAACTAATTATCAAGTAACGAAAATGTTGATATGTATTCAGTAGAGACAAATATTCCAGGGTTGTGATTGTTTCACCGTTCGTAGTGTATTCTAATTAATTCTCCCTTTCAGATCATGGTTGCTAATTACTCGATAACTGTTCTCATAGCCTTCTCCCGAAGCACTACTCGCCTATTCTCAATAGATTAACGCCTATATTCCTATGAAATTAATCTATCAGAATGCACTAAGATTACGATATCTAATTAAGCACGGTGACTAGGTATATTCCTATCCTTAGCCACAAATCCGCTCCCCTTGAGGGTTAAGATCATGCTCTCTTCAACTCTTCTCTAATCTATACACGACTTTCCCAAGAATGGCATAGATAGTATATAGAACCTAACTGCTGGCCAAACAATTAAGCAGTTAAACACAAAATTGAAGAAACAACCATATATTGAGCGAATTGTAATCAAGGTCAAATTAATGTCGAAACACAATATTCATGGCTAATCACAACCCCAGAACAATGGGTGTTTAGCCACTCATACTCAAATATGACAAAAACCCAATAGAAATCATACTACTCAAAGCAATAGATGAAAAAAAGAAGAATTGAAGGTCTAATTGTTCCAATCTCTTCTCACAATGAAGTATTCTCTAATTTGCTGCTCAAAAACTAGTCTCACCCTCTCTTGGGAGGAATTCTACTACTTATATAGGGTTCGGGGCAATAAAATCCCGTGTTTGCACTTTTAGTCCCTGATTTCCAGTGATTCGCCGCGGTCGCGGCAGGACCGCGGTCGGCTAATTTTTCTGGCTTCAGATCCTTCCACCGCGGTCACATCGCGGTCGACCGCAGTCGCGGTGGCCTGCCTTCAGTTCTCTTCTCTCTTAACATTCAGTGCAGTTCATGAATATCATTGTGATTGGCCTCAAATCTCCATAGTTGACTCCAGTTTGCTCCAATGTCCTCTCCTCGTGACATGTAACCTGCAAAGCACAAAAGAAACTAATCAGAGCATTTTGTTATCAATATTTCATTAAAACAACACAAAGTGTGGTTCATTAGGGGCATAATTATAGTTAAATTCACCTATCATCACAAGTCATGGGTATATGATGAGCGAGAGTCAGACTTCTCTAATGTTTGAAGACTTAACGACTAATATGGATAGACCCCCCTGCTTAACTTCAAAAACTAAACATACATGAAAAGAAGTACCGTATCTTTCTAGTGAAGTAGAGCCGTCTTCATGGGATCTTAATGATCCTGGTGTCGATGTCCAAAGTGTGATGAATCAAGTCAAATTGAGAAGCTTGCCGTGGAGAATCCTCGAGATTCTATGCAAAAAATATACTAACATTATTTGCATCATTCTCTAAATTACCACATCATGTTACTATAGACAATTAGGTAATCTAAATCTGATAGTATAGCACTAAGTTCAATTATTTTATTTGTGTTTGTAGCAAAAACGTAGTTAGTTTATCAAATTAAAAGTAAATAAGATAGTAATGGCATTTCTCTGGTGGTAGAAGATCTAAATGTAGAAAGAATCAAAAACTAAAATTGTGGATAACTCTTCTTTTGACCTATATTCCTGATTATGAATCAAAAAGCCTTTATCATCATCCTATCGTGAAATTAGGAAAATAAAATGAATTTCTTCATCTTGTCTTAGATATATAATTTTAAATTCAAATATAGATAACAGAGTTTGTATACGGTTAAATCAGGCTTAAATTTAATCGAGACCAGGGGATCACGTCGAGGGTCAGCCACGTAATGGATCAGGCCAAAGCACAAAGACGAGGTGTCGAGTTCGAGAATCGAGGTGCCCATCGAAGGCCAACAAATATCAAGACAAAATATGACCGACTTTGAGCAAAGCGCAATAGCGGAAAGGCGAGATATTCATAACCGGTCGAAGATCACGACAAAAATCCCGGAACAGATCAAATCAAGGGCGGTAGTTTAGGCTAATCATGGGAGTTACTTTTGTAATCTGGGTTATACCATAATTAGGATTTCTCTACTATATAAAGGGGTGTCTCCATCATTTGTAGGGACATTACGTTCACATAGAAAAGCAATATAATATTCTCTCTTTAACTCACCTTCTCTTGTTTATCAGTTTGCCGCCTTTTAACTATTCTTGCTCTACTAGCTCGAGGGTATCCCAACTCGAGGGCTTTGTTCAAACCCTGGTTTGCTTTATATGATTGTCAATTTCCATCACTTATCTCTACATTAATCAATTGATATTAGGTGAAATCACGTATCCTTAAAACCACATTATAATTTTAATTGTTATCCAATTTTTAGGGTAAACAATTTGGCGCCCACCTCGGGGCTAAGGATAATAGTGATTTCTAGTACTAATCCTCATAACACACACTACATTTACGCTTGTTCTCGTAAATGTCTTTGATTTCAGGAATCAACATGTCGAACTCTCAAGCAGTTGCCACTCACTCAAACACCGACCTTGGTCTTCATGGCGAGAACGAGCACATAGTCGCCCACGGAAACGGAGTACCTCCAATCAATCCCGATGAACCATAGCCCGTAAATCCAGTCGATGTCAGCTCTCGTGTTGCCATTCATGGAAATTTAGGCGCCGACCCTAAAAATAGCTTCCGCATACCCGGGCAGCTGATGAGAACGCACATAGTGGTGAAGAAGACGGGATTAGCCTTAGAATGATATTTTAAATGTTACAAACTCAGCAAGATGCGATAGCAAAACTCCAAAATCAGAATCAAGCACCAAGCAGAATCAAAATTGATATATCACAGGAAGTTATTCATAGGGTCGAACCTGTACAGGAGAAATTGAACGATAATGGATCGGGATATGACCCCACCATCATGAAGATGCTCGAGGAGATCACTAAACAGATAAAATCAGGCAAAAAGAAAATCGGGTCTAACGACAAAAAGGTAGAAACATACAACTCACGAGTTGACCAAATACCGGGGGCACCCCCGATCCTAAAGGTTCTGAATTTAAAGAAGTTCGTGCAGAAGCCTTTCCCTCAAAGTGCTACTCCGAAGCCCATTCCTAAGAAATTTCGTATGCCAGACATCCCCAAGTACAATGGGGCTACCAATCCTAATGAGCACATCACTTAGTATACATGCAGAATAAAGGGGAATGTCTTAGAAGATGATGAGATTGAATTCGTTCTATTGAAGAAATTTGGAGAAACTTTATCAAAAGGTGCCATGATATGGTATCATAACTTACCACCCAACTCTATTGATTCGTTTGTTATGCTCGCAGATTCTTTTGTGAAAGCCTACGCCGAAGCCATTAAAGTTGAAACAAGGAAATCGGACCTCTTCAAAGTCAGACAAAAGGATAACGAGAATAAAGGGGAATTCATATCTCGATTCCAAATGGAACAAATGGATTTGCCTCCAGTCACAGACGACTGGGCTGTTCAAGATTTTACACATGGTCTCAACACCCGAAGCTCCATATCCTCACAATAGTTAATGCAAAATTTGACTGAATATTCAGCTATCACTTGGACCGATGTACACAATCAGTATCAATCGAAGATTAGGGTCGAAGATGATCAATTGGGAACTCCAACTGGTTCGATTTATCCCAATAGGTCCGCGGACAGAGTTAAAAAGGATATCGATCGGGAACCACGATCAAATAGAGATAGGTACCAGCCATACAACGAAGATTTGAGAAATAATGGGCGGGGACGCCACCCCGTACAGAATGATAGAAGAAATGATCGGGGGCTGAGTTACTGAGGGCTTATGAGAAAAAACGATTTTGATAGGGATGTCGGATCCAAGGAAGCACCTCGATTTTCAGAATATAACTTCAGCGTCGATGCATCAGGTATTGCATCGGCCATTGGTCTAGATGGCCCAGACCCTTACAGACCGATCCAGCTCAAAGAAACCCAAATCAAGTGTGCAAATATCACGGAACCCATGGTCACAAAATCGAAGACTACAGGCAATTAAGGTAGGAGGTAGCTCGTTTATTCAACGAAGGTCATCTTCTAGAGTTCTTGAGTGACCGAGCTAAAAATCATTTAAGAGACAGGGATGCAAATACGAAAAATGAACAGGAGGAACCGTAGTACGTGATTCATATGATCGTTGGTGGGGTCGATATTCCCTAGGGCCCGGCATTTAAACGCACCAAAGTTACAATCAAAATACAGAAGCGTACCTAGGACTACTTACCTAGAAGGTACCTTTTCTTTCAACGATGAGGATAAGAAGGGATCGAACGACCTCACAAATATGCACTGGTAATATCTATCCTTATGAATAAAATTTAGGTTAAATGTGTGTTGGTTGATCCAAGTAGCCCGCCAAATATTATTCGATCGAGGGCAGTGGAGCAACTCGGTCTTCAGGATCAAATCGTGCCTGTGACTCGAGTACTTAACGGTTTCAACATGGTGAGTGAAACCACCGAAGGGGAAATCATTTTGCTAGTAAAGTGGCCGAAACTATCCAAGAATTGAAGTTCCATGTGATTGACGGTGATATGAGGTACAACGTGTTGCTCGGAAGACCTTGGATTCATAATATGAGGGCAGTACCTTCAACGCTTCATCAAGTCTTGAAATTCCTAACACCGGAAGGAATCAAAACGGTGCATGGCGAACAACCCACAACCAAAGAGATGTTTGCAATTGATGAGGTAATACCAGTATCAACACTATCATCAATGAAGGAACCGGAATCGAAGGGAAATAAAGAAGTCAAATAGAAACCACACTCGCCGACCTTGACCAGATCGAAGCAGCAGGAAACTTTTGAGGATGATGATTATATGATACCTCGAACCTTCCTAATCCCCGATGATTCCCATGCCACGAAGTCAACGGTTGAAGAGATGGAACAAGTCATACTAATCGAGCACCTGCCTGGTTGGAAGGTATACCTGGGCACGGGGCTAACTTCCGAGCTCAGGAAAAAACTCATTAAATTCCTTATTAAAAATATGGATTGTTTTGCTTGGTCCCACCTTGACATGACAGGGATCCCACCGGAGATTACCACTCATCGATTGAGCTTGGACCCGAGATTCAGGCCTGTAATGAAAAAGAGAAGGCCATAGTCCAAGGTCAAGCATGCATTCATCAAGAATGAGGTAACCAAACTTCTCAAAATAGGGTCCATTCGGGAAGTAAAATATCCCGAATGGCTAGCAAAGGTACTCGTAGTCCCTAAAAAGGGGAATAAACTCAGAATGTGTAGATTATAAAGACTTAAACTAAGCATGCCCTAAAGATTCTTTTCCTTTGTTGAATGTCGATCGCATGATCGATGCCACGGCCGACCACGATACCCTCAGCTTTCTCGATGCCTACTCCGGGTACAATCAAATACAAATGAACTATAATGTAATGCCGTTTGGACTAAAACATGCTGGTGCTACTTATCAACGTCTAGTAAACCGAATGTTTGAAGAACAAATAGGTAAATCAATGGAGGTTTATATTGATGACATGCTAGTTAAGTCCTTACGTGCAGAGGACCATTTGACACATTTGCAGGAAACCTTCAACATACTAAACAAATACAACATGAAGCTCAACCCCGAGAAATGTGCATTCGGGGTCGGTTCAGGCAAGTTCCTCGGCTTTATGGTGTCCTAGTTCGAGAAGAGCAAGGTACACAATTTCCTGTTTACTACATTAAATGAACTTTAGGTGAAGCTGAGACCCGGTACCCACACTTCTAAAAATTAGCACTTGCTCTAATAAGTGCCTCTAGGAAATTAAAACCGTATTTTCAATGTAACCCAATTTGTGTTGGAGGTTTGGAGACAGACCTTGGAGTCCAAAGGTTTCAAACTGAGTAGAACCAAGACAGAATACTTGGAGTGCAAATTCAGTGAGACCCATGATGCAGACGTAGAGGTTAAGCTGGATGCTCAAGTTATCCCTAAGAGAGCGAGTTTTAAGTATCTCGGGTCTATTATCCAGGGTAATGGGGAGATTGACGAGGATGTCACACATCGTATCGGAGCAGGGTGGATGAAGTGGAGGCTTGCTTCTGGTGTTCTATGTGATAGGAATGTGCCGTTAAGACTTAAGGGTAAGTTTTATCGAGTGGTGGTTCGACCCGCTATGCTGTATGGGGCTGAGTGTTGGCCAATCAAGAACTCCCATGTGCAGAAGATGAGAGTAGCAGAAATGAGGATGTTGATATGGATGTGTGGGTGTACCAGGCGAGATAGGATTAAGAATGAATTTATCCGGGACAAAGTGGGAGTAGCCTCCGTGGAGGACAAGATGCGGGAGTCGCAGATGAGATGGTTCGGACATGTTAGGAGAAGAAGCATTGATGCCCCTGTTAGGAGGTGTGAGAAGTTGGCCATGGAGAGTTTGAGAAGGGGTCGAGGTAGGCCTAAGAAGTATTGGGGAGAAGTGATTAGGCAGGACATGACGCTGCTTCAGCTCATTGAGGACATGACACTTGATAGGAGAGTGTGGAGGTCGAGGATTAAGGTATAAGGTTAGTAGGTAGTTTATAGTGGTCATAGATAGGCGTAGTAGCATGCATTTCCCTTCATATTATTAGATGTTTATAACGATATGTGGTTTTGTTCGCCGCAGGTATGGTATTCCCTGTTGCTATTATTGGATACTATTTATCCTTTATTTGTGCCTTTCTATTTTTTATTTTTTTACTTTTATATACATATATATATATATATATATATATATATATATATATATATGTATATAAAAGTAAAAAAATAAAAAATAGAAAGGCACAAATAAAGGATAAATAGTATCCAATAATAGCAACAGGGAATACCATACCTGCGGCGAACAAAACCACATATCGTTATAAACATCTAATAATATGAAGGGAAATGCATGCTACTACGCCTATCTATGACCACTATAAACTACCTACTAACCTTATACCTTAATCCTCGACCTCCACACTCTCCTATCAAGTGTCATGTCCTCAATGAGCTGAAGCAGCGTCATGTCCTGCCTAATCACTTCTCCCCAATACTTCTTAGGCCTACCTCGACCCCTTCTCAAACTCTCCATGGCCAACTTCTCACACCTCCTAACAGGGGCATCAATGCTTCTTCTCCTAACATGTCCGAACCATCTCATCTGCGACTCCCGCATCTTGTCCTCCACNTTTTATTTTTATTTTATATATATATATATATATATTTTTTTTTCTTTTTTTTCTCTTCATCTTTATTCCTTCCTTGCTTCCCTCTTCTTTTTGCCCTTCCTGAGCCGATGGTCTATTGGAAGCAGCCTCTCTACCTGCATTAGGTAGGGGTAAGGCCTGTGTACAGACTACCCTCCCCAAACCCCACATGTTGGGATCAAATTGGGTTTGTTGTTGTTGTTGTTAACCCAATTTGTGTAATAACCACTTACCCCCTTTGCAAAATTTTGCACAAGCCCAAACTCTCGGGCCGACTTGACAAATAGGCCGTCAAGATTAGTGGGTACAATATTGAGTATCAACCCCGAACATCTATCAAGTCTCAAATCTTGGCAGACTTCGTGGTTGACTTCACGCCAGCCCTCGTACTCGAGGTCGAAAGGGAACTATTGCCAAAATCGGGTACATCCTCGGGGGTGTGGACCCTTTTCACAAATTGTGCTTCAAATGTGAGAGGTCCAGGATAGACATCGTTTTGAAGCCGCCCATAGGAAGTACAATTAGACAGTCTATCAAAACTCCAAAATGGACTAACAATGAGGCCGGGTATTATTGCAGGTCTCGAGCTAGCTAAGAGCTTGGGAGCAGAGGTCATCAAGGCCAAGTGCGACTCCCAACTTGTGGCGAATCAGGTCAACAAGACTTTCAAGGTTCGAGAATATATGATACAGAGGTAATTAGACAAATTACAAGTATCTCTGCATCGATTTTAGAGAATGGACGCTACAGAACGTACCTCGAGAACAAAATAACGAAACCGATGCCCTTGGAAATTTGGGTCATCAATCGAAGATGATGAACATAGCTCAGGGACTGTCGTGCAACTTTCAAGGCCACTAATCGAAGAAGGGCACGCCGAAATAAAATCCAAAAGCCTAACTTGGGCTTGGAGGAATAAATATATTGAGTATCTAAAAAATGGGAAGCTTGCATCAGCCTTAAGGAATCGAGGACTCCGCGAACAAAGGCTGCGCGATTCACATTGGCCTAAGATGGAACATTATACAGAAGGATGTTCGATGGACCGTTGGCAATTTATTTAGGTCCAGGGGACACAGACTACGTTCTACGAGAAATTCACGAAGGTACTTGCGAAAATCATTCCGACGCCGAATCGCTGGTTCACAAAGTCATCAGAGCGGGATACTATTGGATCGATATGGAAAAGGACACTAAGGAATTCATTCAAAATGTGACAAGTGAAAAAGACATGCAGCGATGATCTACCAGCACGGGGAGCAACTTCATTCAGTCCTATCCCTGTGGCCATTCATGAAATGGGGGATGGACATCGTCGGTCCTCTGCCATTGGCCCCAGGTAAAGCTAAATTCATTTTATTTATGACTGAATACTTCTCTAAGTGGGTTGAAGCACAAGCTTTCGAGAAGTTCATAGAAAAATAAGTTATATACTTCATCTGGGATCACATCATATGCCGATTCAGGATACTTGCCGAGATAGTATGCGACAATGGAAAATAGTTTATCGGAAGCAAAGTAATGAAATTCCTAGAGGATCACAAAATAAAAAGGATATTGTCGACGCCAGACCATCCTAGTGGGAATGGACAGGCCGAATCAACGAACAAGACCATCATTCAGAATCTAAAGAAAAGATTGAACAACGCTAAGGAAAAATGGAGAGAAATCTTACCCGAAATCCTTTGGGCGTATCGAACAACGTCAAAATCTAGTACGGGGGCAACACCGTTCTCCTTCGTATATGGTGCCGAAGCTCTAATCACGGTCGAGGTCGGGGAACCTAGCGTCAAATTTTGATACACAACGGTAGAGTCGAATCACGAGCCTATGAACACAAGCCTCGAATTTTTAGATGAAAAACGGGAAGCCGCCCTCGTCAGAATGGCAAAACAAAAGCAGCACATCAAAAGATACTACAACGGAAGAGCCAATCTTTTCCACTTTTGAATCGGGGACTTAGTTTTGACAAAAGTCACCCTTAGTACTCGAGACCCAAACAAAGGGAAACTCGACCCGATTTGGGAAGGGCCATATCAGGTCCGCGATGTTGTCAGAAAGGGATCTTACAAACTTGGCACAATGGATGGCGAACAATTGCCAAATAATTGGAACATATCACTCCTCAAACGATATTATTGCTAAGGTATGATTTTCTCCCTTATCATTTGTATTTGATACTAACTTATTACAGGTGTTCGATCGAAGGCGTCGATAAATTCTTCAACATGAAGAGCTTAGTTTTTAAAGCACGTGCTGCACGTTTTTTCCCTTGGATCAGATTTTATCCCAAATGGGTTTTTTCCAGCGAGGTTTTTGACGAGGCAACAATTATTTGTGCTACCTAGGGACAATTCAACAGTATCCGAGGCTTCTTTACAATTAACCTCGAATACTGGGGGGAATCACCCTCGGATGTTATGTTCTTAAGGAAAATACTCCGTATCAACAAGTCTCTATAGGTAAAGTTTGTAAAGGCCAAATGGTCGAATGAACCGTGTCCATGTAGATTACTTGAGCCTCGATGGCAAAACATGTATGCATGGATGATCTATTGAAAGAAGTATTTTTTCCTTACTAGATATTTCATGCCTTAGTGAAATTTCTACCTTACAATTTCTACTTTACTTATGATCTATTGCGGAAACTGGCGCAAGCGCCGATCGCAACTAAAGCTCGAGCTACCAACCCCATACTCGGGGACTGCCATCCAAAAATCGATATGTTCGAATTATTAAATCTTCGAGACCATAAGACATTGAAAAGGCAATCCTCAGTTTTATAGGCCACAACCATCCCACTCTGGGATAGGTACTTCGAACAAGTTCGAAGTATTATGGAGAAACAAGCCCAAAGGGCATATCTCAAGTTAAAGGCTACAACCAAATTAACACGGTTAAGAGACATCCGAATTCTGAAATAAAACAGGCCTTCAAATATTTTCATAAAGCCGGTTAAAAAAGGCTACCCTCGGCGAAATTACAAAGGGTTTGATAACATCAACCCTCAAAAAACCTTAAGGGGTACCAAATTGTTCGAACTCTCGAACAAGCTTATGCTAATACATAACAAAGTAAAGGGTTTTGATCGATATAACCCTCGAGAATCCTGATGGGTACAGAGTTATCTCGTGCTAAGGCATAACAAATTTTTATATGATTAAACTTTTTAAGCCGAAAAGGGAAGAAGCCACTCTTTTGAGTCCATATCGGCACAATTCAAGAGCCCAAGTGCCATTATATTATTGAGTTCGAGAATCCGCCCTCACTCAACGAAAACCTAAGGGTTTTTTCTGCTTCGAGTTCGAGCAAATACTCACTAGGTTATAGAGTCTATACTAGTCTAACTTCGACCAAGTCGCCTAAGTTTCGGATTCACAAACAAAGTTTTTGCAAGACAACAAAGTGGGTCAAAACTCTCAGAAGGTATCAAGTATACCAAGATTATCATAAAGCAAAAAGCAAAACAGAATTTTCACAAAACAGAAATTGGAGACAAACGGAAGGAAAATAGACCTTTCATATATGCAAAAATATTTACAAAGACCACTCTGGGTCTTACACAAAGAATCCGAAAAAGAGAAAAAAAATAATTCCAAGTGCCTAAATCTTCCCCGGGAGCCTCATATTCATACTCTCCACTCTCGGATCCACTCGCACTCCCCGAGTCATCATCATTAGAAGAAAGCAACACTCTAGCTTCATCTTTGACTGCTTTTGCATTCTCGATCTCGAAGGCAAGGTCAAAGCCACGAGCATGAATCTCTTCGAGAGTTTGCCTCCAAGACTGGCATTTGGCATACTCGGCAACACAGAATGATCGAACCTGAGCATCACTAGAAATCTCCTTTGCTCGAGTGTGAGCAGCTTCAACATCAGCTCGGTAGACAACCACGACTGCCTTTGTATCGACCTTTACTCTTTCTGCCTCATATGTAGACTTTGTAAGCTCAACACCCAACCGAACCTCGAGCTCCTCAATTTTCTTGGACCGGGTCAGGCTCTCTGCCTTCATGCTTTAGAGTTTCATTCAGCCAATGATAGTTGGGCTGGAGCAATATCTTTCTCTGAGGCAAGGTAATCCATGTTTTGTTTCCACCCTAAATCTCCGCCTTCTTCATTTTGGCCTCCTCGCGAAGTTGCTCGATCTTTTCGCCTTTCTGCTGAACTTGCAAGAATTAAGTGTTAGTCGTCATCTTCAGATTAATATAACGAGCTTACAAAAAATTTACATTACTTGCTCAATCAGGTTGGTTTGCCCTTTATGAGCTGTTACCAATTCAGCTCGGAAGTTCTTGATCTCCTCTTTTTTTCCCCAATGAGAAGATTTAGGGCATCCTTTCCTCCGTAAGACTTTTAAGGTTGGCCTCACACTGGTTCAGATCTTCCCTGGATTTAGAAAATGCTTCCCGATTAAGCGTCAAGGCCTACGAAGAAAGAAATAAAAAATCAGGCAAGAGTAAACGAAGGCAAAAGTAATATTGATAAAGGGAGCTAAGGCTTACCTCACTCAGGAGTCGATGGAACTCATCAAAGATTCTCCATGCATCACCCAGATCGAAAGCATCCTCGACTCCCGTGATCCAACCGTGGAAAAGATCCTCTCCTTCACGAGCCATTCCCAGATGGGGGGGGGGGGGCTCCACGGACTGGGCTACCTGAATTTGCCCCTCAAAAAATGTGGGGAGGGGCGGAGAATAATCAACATTTATTGCCCCAAGCGGTTCACTTGGAGTGTTCTCTCATTTTGAAGAGCCTCAGAACTGGCCCCTTAAGGTACGTCCACTGATTGCCCGTCACAGCGGGGGGAATCTTCAGCCTCCGACGACTCAGGGACTTTGATTGGGCCATCCTCCGAGATCTCTTCGGTCCGAGGCTGAACCTCTTCGATCACCACCGGCTCAGCAGCCTCCGGGACCTCGGCACTCCACTTTTGAGCCACCAGCTTGTAGTCAACATCTTCTTTTTCCTCTTCTTTACCTCGTAGCTTCCGAGCTACATACGCAGGCATGGAAGTGGTATCTTTCTTTGACATGCAAGCCTTGCTCTTCTTAGGATTTGGAGTATCGGAGGGCGAGTCCCTTTGTCACGTACCGAAATCCCACCTTTCAGACCGTGACTGCGTCTAACGTTGAACCCGCTAGACAAGCCAACATAAAGTACACATTAATATTTTTAAATCAATCCAACAGTAGTAAAATTAATACCCTTCAAATCTTAACTGAACCAACCAACTTTATAATTTTAACAGCGGAAATGTAACAATACTCTGAAAATGCGCAATGACATAGTAAAGATAACAGCATTGCATAATCCCAAAACCGGGGTGTCACAACCTCACGTACTATCTAAACTGAGTGCTAAATACACAGTCTGAAAATAAATATATAATTGTCTTGAAACTAGGAGAAAAAGTAAGACAATAAGGAATCCAAATGCAGGAGAGACACCAAGGCCCACGAACGCCAGCGGGTATACCTTGAAGCTCTGGGTGGACTGAAGGTGACTCTCTCAATCCGGTCCACTAGGTCCGAATGCGGGATCTGCACAACATTAAGAAGTGTAGTGTAGCATCAGTACAACCGACCCCATGTACTGAGTAAGTGCCGAGCCTAACCTCGGCCGAAGTAGTGACGAGGCTAGACTTGACGATAACGATAACCTGTCCTATTCTACAGCAGGTAACAGGGATAATACAAGGCAAGAGATAAGCAGACAAGTAAGGGATACGGGAGCAGTAAAGGGGAACAAGTGAAATGAAGCAGTCACATTGACAGATAGAAGTAAGCAAGGGAGGCAATCTAACACCATAGCCAATGAAACAAGTATAAGTACCAGAAATGTAAACAATGGCACGACATCACCCTTCGTGCTTTTACTCTCTTCCTCACAATGCAATGTACAATGTATCATGGCACGACATTAACCTTCGTGCTTATAATCAATAAAAGTCATGGCACGACATTAACCTTTGTGCTTATAATCAATATGAATCATGGCACGACATCACCCTTCGTGCTTTACACTCTTCCTCACTATGCAGTGTAATCAGATATCATGGCACGGCATCACTCTTCATGCTATACACTCTTCCTCACCAAACAATAAAAGATATAATGGCAAGGAGTACAACATAGTGTAAATTGACAGTTCAAAACACCCGGCAAGGGGAAAAACATCAATTAATAACTCAATAAATGCATAGAAAGTGTCTCAGCTATAACCAATCACTTCAATCGTATATTCTACACTTGGATTATCAATCATATCAACACTTCTCAAACTCAACAGCCAATACTTTCAACAAGAATGAATTACCAAGTAGAGACAATCTCATAATATGCTAAACATGGGAGAAATACTGCAATTTCTATCAAAATAGANCGATAATAACTTAGCACATAGCAAATAATACCTATTCCCTCACCGAAGTTAGGCAAGACACTTACCTCGGTCCAAAGTATAGCAATCAACCCTCTAAGACCGTCTTTCCTTTATAATCCGACTCCGAAACAATGATATCTAGGCATAATTAATTCAATAATATCAATAAAAACTCAATAACACAATCCCATAGCCTAGATATTCAATTTCTAGCATTCTTCCAAAATTACCGAAATTCGACCCCGGGCCTGCTTGGTCCCAATACGAGGCTCGGACCAAAACCCGATCACCCATAACCCCACGAGCTAAAATATATAATTTGTTTCAATATACGACCCCAAATTGAAGTTGAATCACCCAATTTTTCCAAAAACCTAACTCTACCCAAAACCCCTAATTTCTACTTGATTTTATGATTTTAGGCCTAGATTTTCTAGTGATTATGGAAAGAAATGGGAGAATTAGAAGTTAAGAACACTTACCCAAGTGTTTATGGAGGGAAATTAGCTTGAGGATCGTCAATGGGGGTGGGAGGAGAAGAAGAAGGTTGAAAATGTGATATTCCCGTATGGTATTCTGTTTTTGGTATGTGATCCATATAATGCCCCCGCTGCTCCATAAAAGCAGCGGGGGCATTAGTCAACCCAAACGACTTGACCAAAAACTCATAATGCCCATAACGAGTGCGAAAAGCCGTCTTGGGCACATCAGACGCCCTGATCCTCAGCTGATGATAACTAGACCTCTAGTCTATCTTAGAGAATACCGTAGCACCCTGAAGCTGATCAAATAAGTCATCAATCCTCGACAAAGGATACTTGTTCTTGATAGTAACCTTGTTCAGCTGTCGGTAGTCAATACACATCCTCATTGAGCCATCTTTCTTCTTCACGAACAATACTGGAGCACCCCAAGGAGAAACACTAGGCCTGATGAAGCCTTTATCCAACAAATCCTGCAATTGTTCCTTTAATTCGTTCAACTCTGGCGGAGCCATAAGATACGGGGTAATAGAAATGGGTTGAGTGCCCTCAGCTAACTCAATACAAAAGTCAATATCCCTGTCGGGTGGCATACCTGGCAGGGGAGCACGGAATACCTCTAGAAACTCGTAAACCATGGGCACAGACTCGATAGAAGGAACCTCAGCACTAGAATCACGAACATAGGCCAAATAGGCCATACAACCCTTCTCGACCATGTGTCGAGCCTTCATATAAGAAATAACTCTACCAGGAGAGTGACTAGGGGTCCCTCTCCACTCTAAACGAGGTACTCCTGGCAAGGCTAAGGTCACTGTCTTGGCATGACAGTCCAGAATAGCATGATAGGGAGATAACCAGTCCATCCCCAATATAACATCAAAGTCAACCATATCAAGAAGCAAAAGATCAACCTGAGTCTCCAGACCACCAATAACTATTGCGCAAGCACGGTAGACTCGATCTACCACTATAGAATCACCCACCGGTGTAGACACATGTACAGCAGTACTCAAAGAATCACAAGGCATACTCAAATAAGGGGCAAAATATGAAGACACATAGGAGAATGTAGAACCCGGGTCAAATAACACCGAAGCCTCTCAGCTGCAAACTGAAACCGTACCTGTAATAACTGCATCAGAAGCCTCAGCATCAGGACGAGCAGGAAAAGCATAACACCGGGGCTGAGCCCCTCCAATCTGAACATCCCTGGGTCTACCAAAAATGTTGACAAAAGTGAACTTTATTCAATTATTCAATTCAAAAATTCCATTTTTATCAAACTTTCACATAGAAGCTTCCCGGCTACATGCCCGGGCTGCGCACGTATATCGAGGTGAGATTACTGGAGGTTTTCGGGGCCTGGGAACACAAATTTAGCTAGAATTACTTAGGATGACCTTTTGGGTCTTCACAATCTCCACCTCTAAAAAAAACGTTCGTCCTCGAACAAACATAGAAAAGTACCTGAGTCTGAGAAAAGATGGGGATAACGACCCCTCATATCTGACTCGGACTCCCAAGTAGCTACCTCAGCAGGCTGACCTCTCCACTGAACACGGACCGAAGGGTAATTCTTCGACCTCAACTGGAGAACCTGCCTATCTAATATAGCTACCGGCTCCTCCTCATAAGTCAGATCCTTGTCCAACTAGACACAGCTGAAGTCAAGAACATGATATGGATCTGCAATATACCTCCGGAGCATAGATACATGAAACACTGGATGCCCGACTGATAAATACGGTGGCAAGGCAAGTCTGTAGGCCACCTCTCCTACCTTGTCCAAAATCTCAAATGGACCAATATAACTAGGGCTCAACTTGACCTTCTTTCCGAATCTCATCACGCCCTTCATAGGCGACACTCAAAGGAACACCTGGTCTCCTACCATGAAAGCCAAATCTCGAACTCTGCGATCTGCATAACTCTTTTGCCTGGACTGAGCTGTACGAAGCCTATCCTGAATGATCTTCATCATATCCAAGGCATCCTGGGCTAACTCAGAACCCAATAATCTAGTCTCTCCGGGCTCAAACCATCCGACTGGAGACCGACATCTCCTACCATACAACGCTTCATACGGATCTATCTGAATGCTCGACTAGTAACTGTTGTTGTAGGCAAACTCTGCTAAAGGTAAGAACTGGTCCCATGAACCACCAAAATCAATAAAACATGCCCGCAACATATCCTCCAAAATTTGAATAGTGCGCTCGG